>CAJPEV010002333.1:4334-46327 GCA_905338385.1 Darwinula stevensoni | reverse complement strand
GTCTATTAAGCGTCATCGTGAAGCCCATTGATCATCTTCGATCTTTTCGTGATACATTTACATGCAAATCGTGGAAGGCTCGTGAAAGAAGTATCGCAAATAAGGCCGTCTGTCAATAGAGAGGGGATGGAAAAAAAAAGGGGGTCAGGCCGTATTTGGTGGGCGTGGGCATATTTTTTGTTTGAACACAATTATGTGAATGGAGGAGGAAGGCGGGAAAAGGAGGGAATGTAAAAAAAAAAAAAAATCCGAGGAAGAGGGAGGGAGACGAGAGAGCGTGGGAGAATCAGCAGATGGTTATGGAACAACTTAAGTGCCTCCTTGGATATACTGTAAACGTGAAAACATTCACGCCGAGCTTGTTTACGCGGCGTACGCGAAGGCTACGGAATCGAGAATTAGAGCGAACGAGTGACTTTCCTTCCCAACGTCGTGTGAACTTCCGTGTGATCGTTCGGGTGAGGTCTCCTCGGAGCGAGAGGAGACGCCGAGAACGCGAAATAAAGAACGGCGGCCAAAATACGGAAAGGGCGCCGGAGGGTTCGCACGTGCGATGAGTGTGGACAGATGGCGGGGGCCGTTCCTTCGGGGCTCCAGGCCTTGAGTATGGGTATGGACGTCCCTCGGTTGGCCTTTTGGCCCCCCTCGGGCCTCTCACATTCCCATTCCCTTCCCAAGCAACTTCTTTTCCCACGCTCCGCTCCATCCCCGCAGGCCATTCTCCCTAATTAGCGGTCTACGACCATTCTCTTCCTCTTCCACTACCATTCACGGTTGCCAGATCCTCCTCCTCCCACCGTGCCCCCGCCACCCCTCGGACTACCCATGCTCTCGATTTCAATTCGCGATCGTTTCGCTCTGTGAAGCCGGTCGTTTAAATTAATAACGAAATCAGCATGCATTCGTGGATGTGCTCTGTCTCTGTAGATCAGTAGATTCGCAGATTATCTCAGTCGAGCGTCTGACCTCCGCAGAGTTGCATCACAAATTAAGGCAGCTTTGGATGAAAAAAAATAATTAATAGAAATAAAGGAAGGTGAGTAAGACCAGTCCTTGAGATTCTTTCACTAGAGCCTTCGTATTTCCTATTGAACAAAAGATAAACCACCTTGGAATCGTGTTGCAACATTTCTAATTCTAAAAAGTTCAAAATCATCTCCATACAGCTTTGCCACGCTGAATTAACTGAATCCAATCGGTAATCGCTCCATTCAGACACTTCAATTCGTCACGTTCATTTTCTCTCGTTATCCTTCTGTTTCTGCCCATCCAGCCCGTGCAGGAAGAAAGCCTCGAGTTGGGACCACCAGCCTTGAACTGACACTTTCGTACGTGCCGTCGTTCTGCATGAAATCTTCTGCTTTCGTGAAGGCTAATACTGTTATTATTATTATCATTAATTCACAGTTGATAGCTTGAAACACATTTTGATCGAGATGAAGGAAGGAGACGACAGCAGCTTCGCCGCATTTCAATTCCCTCGCTCTCCCGACTCGACACGAACTCCACAGAAATATCGAATGAGACATTTCTGTGGAGTTAGTGTCAGATGTGATAACAGATGCGATAAAGTATGAATCTCTCGTGCCAACGGAAGTGCATGAGACGACATGACAGGCACATCGGAGGAAGTTCCACCCTTTCTTTTTGCAAAGAATGCCCACTCCATCTTCAAAGAGGCATTCAAGTTCAGCGATGGTTATTCAGCACTTTCGACCACTCACCGAGAGTCTATTTTTTTTCGTATTCGCATCGAAGCGAGTATCCCCATGGACACGGCGAGCCCCTTTGGGTGGGGCCTCGATTCTATCATGGAATACCCGGTGTTTATATCGTGGTGGGTGCCCCCTCTTCCTCTTGCCTCTCTGCACACACAATTTGCCACCTGATGTGTAACGCATGAGACCAGACCGAGCCAAATATGATATACATAAGGGACACGAGGATATAGAATCGATGGCAGAAAGACCGAAGTCTGAAGCCTTGCGGCAGTACTATGCACACACGACCTTCCTCGTACGGCAAACAGAAGCACCATCGTGCGAGAGCGGCCCTAAGATGGAAAGAAAGGCCTATAAGAGAAAATATACAACAGGAGATAGAGAAGGTGGGAGATTCGAGAAAGAACAGCAACGAAAGACGACAAATCGCATTCAATGTTCACAGCGATCTCTGAAAAGAGCTCGGAAGGAAGTCTAAGAAGGAGGATCCCCGATCGGATGCGGCAATCGGTTCCACTTCTCAAATGGCGTGTCTTCGTGGTGCTCTCCAAGACTTGAATGAGCAGCGTCTCGGCTTCACTGCATCCGAATACGTCTGGTCGAATTAGATACGAAGAGGACCTCCATCCTCGATCTTGTATCCTCCCTTCTCAACTCCTTCACTGTTTTCGACGTAATATTACGTGTGTGTCGGATGCATTTCTAGTGGTGTTTCGTGTGGACGCTATCGGTACCATCTATTCAGTTTATCCACCTTGTTTCATATCGTGGAGCTTTCTGCTTAAAAAAATAATAATAATAATAATAATAATAATTTTCCCCTCTGTGGCCCGAGGGGAAAAGGGAAGCCAGTTACATTGATAGAAAATGTTGATGTGGCATCGGGAGTCCAAATAGTACACGACACCAAGTTACTCTTTCATGCCATTCAGACCGGCCAGGTATTCTTTATCGGATCATCCACTTGGAATTGGAAAGCATTCCCGAGTGCGAAATAGAACCGGACTAGAATAGAACTTATCTGCATCAAGCGAGGAGAGTCGAAGAGGTACAAATTCTCTCTTTTTTTTAATTACTTTCTTTTTATTAATTAATCTTGATGCATTCGGCTTTACAGGTTATACAGCTGTCAATCGCGAACCAGAAAATTTTCAGCGAAGGGTTTCGTTCAAGTGCGGTCTTGTTTACATGTGAAGAGAGAGATTAACCTCTCGAGTGTGTCGTAGCTTCAAACCGAGTTTTGGATGCAATCATTAGCATGCGGTTGAATTGTCAAGGAATGCGAATGGTTCCATCCTAACCGCGCATCAACATGCATACTAGCTTGCTAATTATGCTTAGTAAATCGGCATGGTGCTGTCATCGGGATGTTCCTCCTTGTTACAATTAATTTTCTTGATAAATGAAAGCTCGGTCGAGGTCAGCAAATTTGCATTGGAATTAGAATTTCCAGACAGTGCCGAAGTTTGGTTTTCAACAGTGAGGAAGCATCTTTCACGATACACTTAAGTGTTTGGCGGAGAACAAATCAAGTCACCAGGTAATGTTAATCATAATGGAAAACCGGTCATAGTCGGCTGGGAGCACGCATGTGGTGAAGAAGTGGTCACGAATGGAGGGTACAATACCAGATCGGAGATGCGTTACGGGGCACTTGATATTGATATTATCAATTATAGAGGCAGAGGAAGGGGAGTTTTGTTGGGCATTCTCAAGTTGGGATCGATGCAATTGAGTAAGGAAATCGAGATAGGGTGAAAAGAAATGCATTTTGTAGGGTGGAGGACAGGGCTTTTTTTTTATCGAAGTCAAAGGGGGTCACTCATAATGGCACTTGGGTCCCTGTGGTGTCGGAGAGAGGGATCCGGCATCCGTGTACGTGTCCGGCTCACGCCATGCCCGAGGCCAAGCATGCTCCTCCAATAACTCTGACATGTGCTACGAGATAACCCCCGGTTTCGATAAGACTCTTATTTTCGCGAGACCAAAGGCATTCTCAGCTTCTACATCTTTCTTGAACCCGTGTGCCAGATTCGATTTCGAGGGATCGAATGACTTTGCCTTCTCAACACCCTTTCATCGTACTTTTGCGGTGGGATGCATCAGAGACAGTGGTTGCGGAGCTCGAAAATTAGTTCCGCGCGAAAACAGTAGAGGTTGCAGGTGTGGGCTGGATGGTGTGGGAACGGAGGCGGTCGGGAGGTTCCCACGGTGGGCACACGCACCTGGTTCCCATACAGAAAGGCATGTGTGTGAAGGCATCCCTCGCCCCTCATTCCTTCACTCGCCTTCGCATCGATCGCATCTCTCCTCCACGCACACGCTCTCAACGTGTTATACCACGTGCTGTCTTGAGTTCACTCGTGTTCACCATGAACGATCATCTGCTGATGGGAAATGTGGAGTACTGCGGGGAGCAGCCCATGTCACGGACCTACCAGTACCGCAAGGTAAGATCCCATTCCTTGTTTGGCCCTTTTTATTCGACCTCCATGGACTTGAATCGGTTCAGAGATATCGATCCCATGCCGATAGCCTTAGACGTAATTGAAGCCCGTTTGCCCAGGCCAACTCTAGGCTTGGCCTAACTCTAGACCACGTCACTTCTCGAAGCGAGGTTTGATATCGCGTGCTATTCAATCTGTTTGTCCAAGTTCGCAATCACGTAGTCTGAACATGGCGTATTGGTCCTTCGCTGTTATATCAGATTCCTGACTATCAAACAATTTTAGGAAGCCTACGAACTTCAGCAATAGACATGTTACACCTGATGTAAAGGCATGCGAGACGAATCTGTCCACGGATTCGACAATTATAAATAGTTCCAATCATTCCATTTGAAGTTATGGAGTCGCATTACTCGGATTGCTAATGACATACTCTTGTTGCGAATTGCAGGTGATGAAACCGTTGCTTGAGAGAAAGAGACGAGCTCGGATCAACCGTTGTCTGGACGAGCTGAAAGATCTCATGGTTGGAGCCCTTCAGTCGGAGTCCGAGGGAGAGAACGGGCAAAAGCTGGAGAAGGCGGACGTCCTCGAGCTCACCGTCAAATACCTCAGGAAGCTCAAGGCACAGAACCGACTTCTCGCCCCGGGTCACGGTCATGGCCAAGGCCAAGGTCATTCGGTTGATCGTTTTAAGGCCGGCTTCACCCAATGTGCCACGGAGGTTAGCCGGTGCCTGAGCACCCTGGAAGGAGTGGACATCCACCTCGGTGCGCGACTCATGACCCATCTCGGACACTGCGTGAATCAGATGGACGGTCGCCCGACGTCACCACCGTCGAGGTGCCTCACGCCTCCCATGTCACCTCCCATGGACCTGGATTACCCTGTGACCACTCTCAGGGGTTCCTATTACCTAATGCCCGTCCAGGACAAGATGAAACACTCGGCCCTCGACCTTGCTTCCGCTTCGGAACGCGTCTGGAGACCGTGGTGAAGGACACTTGTCTCTACGCCCTACGCCTTTCTTGCTTTTATCTCTTACTATCAGACTCTCCTACCTTTACCTGTTTGGTTTTTGTGAGCTGGCAAGCACCACATGTGCCTTATGATTTTGCCACCATCTTTAAAGTTGGTAACTGTGATATGTAAAAATAAAAATGGCATTATGATATAATTCCTGACTTGCTCACTTTGTTGTGGAAAGTAACCATGTGGGTTCGGCGATACTGAGAGAAAAGAAGAAAATAACATCCCAACGATCAGGAACGAACGATTCAGTCTTTTGACATCGCCCTCGCTCTCAGGGAATTCCAGAGTTATTATTCTTCAGGCATCGTAACATCGACTTATGCGCGATCTGATCTTGTTCTCGCCGCAATGAATTCAGTGACTGATCTTTAGACGTCACAGGATCGTTATCCGGTAAAGGAAGAAGACAGACAAAAGGCGTCTGGGTTATCTTATTTCCTGGGATCACGAGATTTCAAAATGAGGGTTTTTACATGCCGTGAGAACCGATTTCATGGGCTAAGCCAGTGCTGGGATAATTTCCCCCTCAAAAGTACTCGGAGCATTCGAGGACAGTCACGCTAAGTCCTTCACACGTGCTTATTAGTATAACCTGCCCAGGAATCGGCTGACCCGTGTGCACCCGTGTACTCATGTATCTCAACGGCTATCGGGAAACAGAGTGGAATCCTTGTCTCAAGTTGGGATCTCGTGGGACCAAAGGGATGAGTATTCTCCCGTCGACTGCAGTTGTCCTACGTTCAAAGCTTGCCCTGTTATTTTTTTTCGAGCCCCATATTATGCATGGATGTTTTTGTCGCTCGGGACCACGAGTTGACATGAAACTGAGGGACGGCTCGTGACGAGCATGCAAGAAATGGAACGGAAGTCATGGGTTAAGGTAATCCTAAGGGCATTCGATTCAATTCCTGGCCAATGTATGAGTCCTTTGTTTTCCAACGCCTGAAAGATGTCATGCAGGTTCTACATGCTCTCACGAGCAGAGTCTATGATGGGTCCTTAGGCAAGGCAAACCGCTACTGGGTGGTCAACCAAAGCCTCGTGGAATGGATTCAAGGTGTTGGGTTGGGACGTCATGGGGCTTTTCTCTCCAATTTCACATCCCCAGTCGAGATGGAAAGCCGTTAAAAATAACTTCACCCCTCTAATAATTGATTTTTGGTGGAAGCGTGTCGGTATGCTGTTCGGCTACTTAAAGCTATGTTTTTCCCATTTGCTCGTTGCCCATGAAAGCCTCTAAAACCTTGAGAAAGCTATCCACGAAAGGGTCGTATTCACTGAAAGCGTTTCATTTATTGACCATCCGAGAAGCCATTCCTCAACTCGAGGCTTACGCAATTTTAACTGGTTCTCCCCCGCCCTGCTGTTTCATGCCACTGAGTTGTAAAACCTACCTTGCAGCTCGTTATCGATGCCCTTCATGATATTACATGTTCGGACGAGGAACTCCCCCCCCCCTCCTCCCCTCTCGTTAGCCTTCACTCCAGCGAATGCAGTCCTAGCGCGTCTAAACGCCGCTCGTATTCGAGTCCCCGAACTCTCTCCAACCCGAATAAATCTCTTCCATTTGCAAGCAGACGGGAACGGGAAATTTCATACTGTTCTCGTAAAACAGAAAGTGCTTCCTGACCGTGGGATCGAGTTTGGAAAGATAAATTTTAATGAAAGAAGAAATCGAAACAAGAGGCATGAAAGAGGTTTGGCGAGGAAATGGAAGGAAGACTACCTCACTGCTAAGGTGTTACAGCAAACCATTCGGAGGCTCCGTCAAGGCGGGCAATATACAGGGTGACCCAAAAGTCTGGACACAGGCGAAAATGTAGCAATTTTATTTAATAACATTTTCATCATGGCGCCCATCATTAGCGATGCAAAGTTCGATGCGCTTTGCGAGATTCACATGAACACGATGCAGTAACTCCGTATTTCCGTCGATCTTAGCGCATTCATTGATGATGCGTTCCTTCAGATTAATATCTGTGATCTGTGATCTGTGATCTGTGATTAATATGTGTGATATTAATATCTGTGTCCACTCAGCAGTACCAATTCAATACGTTCTTCTTTCAACAAACTAACGTTCAATCTGGGGAAAAAAACAGAATATTAGTAATATTACCTATGTGTCCAGACTTTTGGGTCACCCTGTACTCTCCGGATAAAGACAGAACGGGAAAGTCTTGGCTGCTGAAGTGAAAATACTCGGAAGGTGGAAGGAACACTTTGAGGAGCTCTTAAACCCACCCACGGGGGATTCGTACGTACGCTAGTCGGAGCCTAACTGCTCAGAGAATAGCTTCACGATGGAGGAAGTTCAGGCAACGATTAGTTTTGAAGAACGAAAGATGGACGGAATTGGGGCAGAGGTACTCAAAGCAATAGGCATCGATGGGTGCTCATGGTTGCATAGGGTATGTCGAACCGCATGGGAGAAGGGGGTGGCACAGATGTATTGGCAGACTGATGTGGTGGTTCCTTTTTTTAAGCCTTTAACTGGTATCCTCCTTTTTATTTTATATTATTACGTAATTGGTATCGTGGAGTCGAATGGACCCCAGCAATAAAAATCATTATAAAATGAAATATTTTAAAATGAAAAGCTAGTTAGCTATTCGTAACTCACTTCACTGCAGTGAAGTTAGCAACGAATCTGCAACGATAGAGGTCTTAATGAAGATACTGGGATGGATGTATTGAAGGCAAGCGCCATCTCTCGGTCATCGACTCGGTACTCTTATGATTCCACGAGTTGCGGGTTACGAAGGGGAACACGAGAGAGCGCACCTACTACCACGGAATTGAGTCATATACCTGGTAAGGACTATTCGGAGGTACTCGAAAGGAGGGTTCGTGCAGTCGTTGGTGAAGCCATCCAAGAGAAGTGCTCCGTTTTCGCGAAGGTCGTGGTACTACGAAATGGCTTTTAACTACACCAGATTTTCGAGAGACATTGGGAATATGCCAAGAGGTTTACATGTGCTTTGTGGATCTCGAAAAGGCATACGACCGTGTACTTAGAGGAAGCTGTGGGAAGTGCTGCAGGAGTATGGGGTTAACGGTCGACTCTTGTGGACCTTCAATACTTAACGGGATGAGTTCCGACTCGTTCCCAGAACACATGGGACTCCTTCAGGGTTGCATACTTTCGTCTTTCCTGTTCCTCGTGTACAAGTATCGAATCTGTAGGCATATCCTGGACCTGTGGGGGGGGGGGGGGGCATCAGTGGTATCGAAGTAAAGATATTTCTCGTTGCCTATGATGAGCCCTAAGGCTCGATATCGACAGGAGCTTCAGAGCGTGCTTGACCGGTTCGATTCGGAATGTACTGCGGCCAGAGAGAAATTGAGCATCCCCAGATCGCATGTTATGGTCCACTCGAGAAGTCCTGTGCAGTGCGCCTTACATGAGGGTGAGGAGGGCACCGATGGAAGTTTAGGTACCTCGAGGTCCGGTTCTCGAGTGACGGGCGATACACTATTTTTGGATTGAATTGGTACCCCCTGTTTTGGAGAACGGAGGTAGCACAAGATTTCAAGACAATCCACGAGATGTCAATCGTGCTGCAATGCACGGTTGTCAGATTGTCGGTGGTAATTGAGCTTTTGGGATTAGCGTAGAGAAGGAAATATACTTTCGTTGTCATGAAATGAATGAAGTGAATGACCTTGGAAGGAAATTCTCCAGTTTTCAGGATGTCGTGCTCTCTTTGGTAAAATGTTGTCCCATCCTTGAACATCTGCATACCGTCTGACAATGGCTGTGTGAAAACAATTGGAGCTTGCAGGCCTCTCAGGATGAAGAGGCTTCAAGAATCATGCATACTTGTGACAATTTTCGCAGCATTTCTGATTTACAGGAATTTGTAAGTAAAAAACATCAAGATCATATGAATCGAATGACTATTCGTGTTTCGTTTTCAGCATAGGAAGACACAACACTGACGCAGTAAAACGCATTAGATCTCGCAGGGAATGAACCCATTAATGCAGACAGAAAAGTTGAGGAAAAAACAGTCAACTGTAGCTCGGAAACTCTCAGCTCCGCCTCCAGTGGCTCTGGGTAGTCTCCATTATTTCCCCTTACCTTGTCCTCTGAAAAACCTTAATTTTTCCCCTATCATTTCTTTTCTGTTCCTCACTCAATCCATGTTATGCTTTTTGATTAATTGACTATTCTTCCTGTTTGTCGTCAGATACCAGTACGTCCTCAACAAAAATTACAATTAAAAAGAGGTGAAGATCCAAATTGGCATTGATCACGAGGCGAGGAGATTCAAACTCTAACTACCGTGCAGGTCTCCCCAGATTGGGAATCAAAGACCCAAAAAGGATTCTACTAATACTAAGCCTTTCATCCGCTAGGTGTCCTGCCTGCACTCGATGGAAGCGCTCCTAAGGAGGGGGCTACCAATTCAAACCGAAAACTGTACGGAAACGAGATCGAACACTGGAGGACTGTCGTGGGTTGAACTGAAATTTTCAAGGAGGCGATACTTACGGTTTTAATAAGCGTTTACTTCCCCAACCTCGCCCATGGTCATGAACTTTGGGTGATGCTCAAAAGGATCAGGTCGCAGATACGAGCCACCTCGATGAAGTTCTCAGGGCGGGTGGTCAGTTTCGCGCGTCTTCAGAAGATGCTCCACGCCGCCATCCGTGAGAACCTCCAGGTCTCGCAGCAACCCATTCGGATCGAGAGATCCCAGGTCGTTTGGTTCTGATTCGTCTCTCGCGTGCCTCCCGAGAGACTCCCAAAAAGAGTCCTCCTATCAAAAATGACCGGCAAATGAGCAGTTGTCCGGCCACCGGCAATACCTCGAGTAAAGTGGACGGACTACATCGCAAACCTTCCCCAGGAGAGGCACAGTATACTAGAATCCATTGTTAGGATCGCGAACAGTGATAGATGCTCCGGCTGCTCGAGCCGCGACGCCATTAGGTTCGGATAAGAGGTATCGAAAATTGTACGTACGAGGGGCATTTCATAAGTTCATGCCACCACCCCGAAAAACAGTGAAAATGAAATTAAAAATAAAAAGTTGTTCACTGTCCAAAGTAATCTCCGTTGACCTCAATGACACGCTCCCAGCGTTCTGGGAGCCTGTGGACTCCGTCAGCCGAGCCGGATGTAACTGGGTGCTGTAGGGTGCGGACGACAGTCTTGAATAGCTCATCTATGTCCTCGAAACGATGGCCACGCAGCTGACTTTTAAATTTAGGGAACATGTCGTAGTCGCAGGGACTCACGTCGGGAGAGTACGCAGGATGAGGCAACACCTCCCAGTCATAGTGCGGCGGGAGCTCCTGAAAAATCCCACTGGTATGTGGGCTTGCATCGTCATGCAACAGCAGGGGTCCCTGCTTTTGCAGAGCTCAGGCCGCTTTTTCCCGAGTGCTGGCCGTCGGTACCGTACGAAGCCAACGGAGATTACTTTGAAGGACCGTGAACAACTTCTTATTTTTTTATTTCATTTCGTAGTTTTTCAGGTGGCAGGAACTTATGAAATGCCCTTCGTATGCACGAAGGAAGAAACAGTTGTACTGCATATGTGTATAACAAAAAACTTCCTTATAATTCACTTGGAAGTGACAAGCGGTTGAAAAAGATTGAACTTTTTTTTACCACTATAGCTGTAATCGTCGGCGTGGGCTTTCCAAAGAGGCTGTTGGCAAGTGCATGTCAAAATGAAAACTATCCTCAAGAGGAAAGAGGTTCCTCTTTCGCTGCAAATGCTGCAAAATATGATCCTTAAAACTTGAATTCTCCTTGAGTTTCCCTCTCTTCCGCAAAATTTTTTTTCTTTATATTTATATTTATTTAAGTTGGCTAATCTTATTTTATTGATTAATTAAATATTTTCCACTATGAGTTCCAAGTAGGCGGGGAGGAACGCCCTTTCTCCGGAATAAAATGGCGTTCAATTACAGGTGCTTGGCCAGACTCTTTTTATGCATGCTTTTTGAATGGAATTCGTACCACACCCCCCAGGGAGTATAATAAATTAAAAATTACAACCTGTACTTCCAAAGGATCCGCTTCATCAGGCGTTACGAATTCAATCTGAAAAATCAGTGTACATGACTGGCCAACCCAAATTACTCTGTTCAGTGATTTGCAAATGAATCCGTATCACCTTTAAAACGTGCTGCAAAGACTTAACGTTAGTCCGATCATGAAACATTACCCTTACCTATTTTTTTTAAATACCTTTATGGACCATAGAAGTAACGCTGCCTGACGTAAAAGTGGTACGAATTCATTTTCAAATCCCAATGGCATGGGAACGGTTACAATGGTTGCAAGATAGGTGTAACATGGATGGAAGAAGTGGAGGGCGCGAGAGCTATGGGGCATTTTTCATGCACTTCATGCGTCATTTCCTTTTATATCGGTGGCCAGGATACCGAACAAGTGAGGAAAGAATTTTCGAAGAAAATTCATCTCTCGGGCATCCAGCTGTATAAGAAAATTCGAGAAGATTATATGCATCCATTGCAATCAGTGTGCGTAACTTTCCACCGTCTTACTGGACCTGAAACAAGAAAGAGACTCGTTTCCCCCAGAATTCGAATTTCCTTATTTAGAAATAGCTTTCAGATGTCTGAGAGGATCTCACTTTCTTACATTGTGACAACATATGTGCTAACTGTTTATACATTTCCCTTTGATTTGTTTCTATTTTTATTGTTTTACAAATCTGGACAATGATGAGCCGAACCACGACAAATGAACCTACCTACCTACCTACAACTACATGCATCATTTCCTTCTTACTTTTGTTTCTTCGTTTTTTAAATTTTTGGCCCACGTAGGCCCTTCTGACGCTACGCCGCTGATGACAGTCTTCTATATGAGCTTTTCACTTTTCAATTCCGTCACAGGTGAAGGGTTTCAAACGAAGAACTAGCCAAAATAAAGAGGTAAAGTGCTTGTACTGAACTCATAGGGGTAGTACTTTTCATTCCCTATAAATAATTCATTAAAAGTCCTAAAGTATTTATATTCGAAGACCCATGATGTACTTCAGCTGTTCGATGTCCTGAATATTTGCTAACACTGGGACAGGCCCATCCCTGGCTTGAACATGTCTGCCCCCTCAAGTCCCACATGGACTAGGGGACCGTGGTTCGTATGACGTGTACGTTGGAGATTCGCCTTACCTACGCCGCATCCAGCTTGTAAGGCATGCACATATGTTTACCGATGGAGCTTCCCAGATATGACTGAGGGCAGAGAACTGCTGCTGTCATTTTTAATCTTCCAGAGACGCATCAAAATTGTGAGTGCAATATTGTTATAGGCTAGGCTGGGGCCTAATGGTTAAGTCAATCCAGAATGACCTAATGTAGGGTGACCAGGTTTTTCAGGGAAAACCGAGAAATTTTCAAGAAAATTCTCGAATGTTAGTCCTTGCAATTCGAAAAATAAGGACACCATAATGGCAAGGAAAATTCAATCCCTAACCCTTTCACTGTCATGCAAAACAATTGTTATAATAATTGAGACTGTTTCACTGAAAGCCGTGGTTTATTAAAATAAATAAGTCATATCATGAAAATTAATGAAGATAGTGATGAAATAACTTAAGGAAACTAAATGGTCAGAACCTGAGAACTTATTTAGGCTACCACTACACAAGCCCGAATATGTGCTTTGGCAAAGAGCAAAAGAGTTAAGAACTTCTATTTAGCCCTTATTTGGATCAGCATCACTCATATTGATAATTTACTTTAGAATGAATTTGTTTCAAGGCATTTCTTTCCTGTTTAGTTTCTTGTGAAAATCTTTACAACTGAGACCAAATTTGATCTTCACAAAGTGCATGGCCTTGATTGCTTGTGGTGTCAACTACAATTTCTCATCACTCCACATGGCTGAAAAAACCTGTTCTATTGGTGGATTGTTCCCTGGAAAGCAGAGTGCAACAGTAGCAATGCTACTGAAATTCTTGCAATAAATATGTTTGAGTTTTAAATGGCAAAATGCTTCTTTCCATCTCAAGGCAACATCTTTTTCTTGAGCATTTCATGCATCAATATCCTTCCCAACAAAAGCAATAAAACAGGTGGCCTCATTAAGGAGTTTGTCATAGTCAAGGCACAGAGAATTGGGAATCTTGTAAGCAATGAACTGTGTTGCTGCTTCTAAGGCAGACCTTTCTTAGATGTGTTTCAGAATACCTAGACCCTCAGATCATCCTTATTTGACAACCATATCATCATATTGTAAAGCAGTTTCCAAAAACTCATAGGTTGCTTTGTGAAATTTCTCTTAGGACATCAATCCCTCATCCTCCAGTGAACAGAAAAATTTCCTTTTTCAAGAAGGGAATAAACTTTTCCTTCCTTCTGGCACTAATATTTTTTTAGCTAACATGCATAATATGAGCAGCCTCAAAGGCATTGTAGTTTTGTTTCTCTAACTTCTCTACTTGTATGGAAGCAATGATGCTCTTCTTTCCAATAATAATAAAAGGGCCTAGGAAAAATAAACTGGAACACAGGTGCAATCTTGTCAAAAACTGGGGCAAAATTGGAACATGGCCTTAAAACCTGGGACTGTCCCAGAAACTGGAATGCCTGGTCAATCTAAGCTAGTATGACATCAAGGTTTTGCATACATACCCTGTGTTTCAAAAATGAATTACTGTGGTACTTTTTGGATTGAGTCAACCCGGTGAATGAAATATGCTGGAATGTTTTAGAGAGTATCCAAAGGTTGCATAGCATCCATTGGCACTACCAGATTTGAGTTTTTCTTCTTCAGATTTCATTGCCTCCTTGCTTCATACAAAGAGGAGTTCTTGGGTTATAGAGGAAGGGAGGGAAGGGGTTGTTGAGTAGAATTATGTCATGGGGATGTGAATGAATGTGAGGACAATCTGGTTGACAAGGGGGGGTAAATGGATCTCCATTAAACTGAGGAATCTAATATAGGGACCAGCTCCTTTCATAATTGGCTGATTAGGCTGACCATATCCCCATGATAAAAAAAAATAAATAAATAATTAAATCCATCAATCAATATTTTGTTACATTGCAACCAGGCTATCTAGGACAAACCCAATTGGGTTCAATGAATGACCTTATTGCCCACTATTTGCAATTTGCATTCTATTTCTATTCCTTTCTCTTCCTTTTTCCGATATATATGCTTTTGGGCATTGTCTTTCATTTTTGTCATTGTCTTTACCCTCATCTTATGTCCTTACCTACAAATATGTGGAAATATATTCTATTCCATTCTATTCTAGTGATTTTTGAGTGGGTTCAAACACTTGTAAGGGCACTGGTGCTACTGCCTTTTGAACTTGCGACATCTAAGTTTACATGAGTGTCAGCCTTTGACCTTGTGCTCTTCTGTTGGACTGATTTAACACCTTACTTGAACCATGTGCCTGATGGGCCACACTTGATATCTATTGCACAATGATGAAACTTTAGTTCTGCTGCCATTCTTAAGGCCATATAAATAAACTCAATTATAGCATGGTCCAACGAGTCCAGGAGATTTGAGGCCAACTCAGAGTACTGGATAAGCTGGCTTAAGAGAAAGAGATAATTGTGGAAAATGCTATCCAGGAAAAAAGTATCATTGCCCACATGAAAATTTCATATAAGACCCATATATGAAATGGCCATATATTTAACCAGTCCAACATATACAGGGCATATATGACCATATAGTGCAATACATATATGAACATATGTGAAACATGTATGGGGTTTGACACAAGTCACATAAAATCATATAAGAGTGAAAATATATGACCCCATACATTTTCATATATTGGCTCATAATATGCACCATATACTGTCCATATATGCCATGTCATACCTATGTATGGTGAGATTATCCTAAACATGCCTGTATTCAAAAAGGGTCCATAATCCATCAGATACTATTAATATATTCATATGTATACATTCATATGCAAGTCACCATACTTTACTTGCAATCAACTCATTTTTAATTGTTCATAGACCATAGTCAATTGCTCCAAGAACTCATGTTTCATGGTGTTCAACATATGCACCCTTGTTAATGAAGGTGAAAGTTTCAACATGATAGACTAGAACCTTCACAAGTATTTTCATTGGTAATGCTATTTCATGAGAAAACTTGGCGTACTCATGTAGGAGTGTCTTCTTCATTTTGACTGACAACTCACAAGATAGATGGGAATAAAAACTGTATTTCTTTCTGAAATTATCCAATTAAGGAATTGTTCAATGAAGGCATGGCATGGCATATGCCCCCCACTTCACCATAAGAAACGCATTAATACATAGGAAATGATGCATGAAATGCATGATAACAGTGCCCCAGTGTTAACCTTCCCCCCCCCCCTCCTCCTCCCACACTTTTTTCATCTATGATATGCTTATGCTACCTAGAGAGGGTAGGGCCCAGTTTGAAATCCTAACTGGAAATTTTCAGGTGGACAGAAGCTGTATATTCATACCATTTCCAGTTGGCAAAGAGCTGAAAAATGGTAGATACAGGTTGTTTTACAGCTGGAAATTTACCATTAGAATTTCTACAGAGGACCCTCCAGTTTAATACAGCTGAATTTACAGTTGAAATTCTGCTGCTTCTGTAGATGGACCTCCAGCAAGAATAGTCAGCAAAAACATTCTCATTCCGAGAATTTAAATTCTCCTGAATAATGACCTTAGATGTTGGGAGAAATGTGAAGTGATTCTCAAGGTGGTATTAATATAGTCAAAGATGTTGTTTGGGTATGCAAGATGGTAGAAGGATTTTGTGTAGATTTATATAAAATATGCACAAAATTTCACTTTAATTAATCCACACTGCTTATGGTCCATGAATCAGAATACTCTAGCTACATAGCTTTGAAAAATAATGAAAAATAATGAATTATTAAATTAGATCATTTCTATATTTAATTAGTATAACTCCTACTTACTGTCTGCTCACATTATTGTCCCTAAACACTGAAAAATTGTTCATGAGGTTTTTCTGACTTCTGACTACATGTGCCTCCCAATGGCACACTTCCAATTTTTTCTTCATACTTACAACCGTTCTTTTCCCCATCACTGGATGGTGAATAAACTTGAACTGTCGTCTGGGGAAGCTGTGTATAATCTGAACAAGCCATTTCCATTCTCCAAAAGAAGAGACAGGATTAGGCCAGATTAGGTGACCCTATACACCCCTCTCTAATCTCTGGAGGTCTATTCTAATGCTAAGTCATCCCTCACAATCTTGCTATCCATCATGCAACCAAAAGGAGCAACTGGCAGCATTATATTTTGTACAAGATATGATGGTTGTGACTGGCAAAGTATGCTGCTTGGTGTAATATTGAGTAAGACTTATGTAGAATATGACATGTTTGTGCAAGTGAAGGTGTTGGCAGATGGTGGCGCTATAATGGGGGAGTGCTTATGGTAGGCCTATGGGGAAGATTCGTTCTCAGGAAAGAGTTGGTGCTAAGCGAGAGTGGCCATATATTGGGTGGCAGTATATTGAGGGTTGACTGTACTTGAAAGAAGCAGCCTTCTTCGCTCATTGTCACATTTGAAGATACTTTTCCATCCTTGCAATTCCTTGAAGCTTTTTGGGGTCACTTTCAATGAGAAGCTCACTTGGGATGCTCATATTCACAACATTGCAAATTCTGCTTCCTGTGTCCTAGAGACTAAACTAATGTAAGGTATTTCTCTCTTCTACACTAGCTACCCTACTATACAAAGCCACTTTCCATTATGGAGTATGCCTATCAATTAAAATGAATAACTTCATTCACTTATCCATTCTAATACTGTACATAGGTTTCTGTAGGTTTCTGGCATACTTTCTCAGGATGATCGACTTCCATAACTTGGATAATATTGGAATCTTCTCCAACTCCATTGGGATGAAACTGCTGTATTTATCTCTGCAGTCTTTTTGTTCCTTCACCCAGCAGTGAAGTAGCTTTTATGTTCCTTCTCTGAATGTCTTCTCATGTGTGACATAGGCATCTGCCTTAGTAAATCAGTTCCTTAAAGGTTTGGGCTTTTCCAACCTTGGGTTATACGAGATATACCTTCCTTCAAAGAACAAGCTCCCTATGGAACTCACTCTTGGATGTCATGTTCTTTCTTTGGAGTGTATTTTAAACACTCTACATATAGATATATGTCATGCTGTATAGTAAGTAGATGTAAGTGTTCTAGGAGTGTGGTCTTGTCTATGGTGTATAACAAGTATAATGTTGAGCTTGACCAGGTATGCTATATCTGGGAAGGAACTGTAGGGTATAGAATAGACATCTTCAGTATAGCTCCTTGCCCAAGGTAGGACTTTTTGCTCATTTAAAAGCTACACCTGTGTCATTTCTTTAGGCACTCCGCTTCTAAATATTGTACTGACCTACACACTTCTTTTAAGATTATAATGTTGAATCGGAAGCCATGATTAAACAATTAAATAATGAATGATATTATGCAAATACTAGCGAGTTTATTTACCCTTAGAGCAAACAAGCTTGCTATGGTTGTGCCTTTGGTGCTCCATTGTCCAGGTTAGTGATTCATTCATTAGTTTATTTTCATAGTGGCAAAAGCATATTAAAAGTATGTGCCTGTCAAAATGTGTGCCAAGAGAGAATGAAACGATATTTCCATCAAAATAATTACTCCAATTATTTCCCTGTGTGCCTAACTTCAAATCTCTTCATAATCTGTCCTGAGGGGTTTTATTTGAAAAGTAGGATATGCACTTAATAATCTAACAGGTACTTATGCTCCAAGTTTCAACTTTCTTATGTTCTCTCTTGCATTGGATGAGAAAAGATTCCAGAAAATGCACCTTTTGCAAAAAATGAGCCCTCAGGGGTTTTACCTAAAAATTTACATTTTTACCTAAATCAATACTGCAAGAACTACGTGTCTACCAAGTTTCAGTTTCATCTGTTTGCCCTTTTTGCTAGTGCAAAAATATATTTCACAGCCAATAGCTGTGCCCTGAGGGTATGTAACACAACTTGAAATTTTTCTGAACTCACCATCAACTCAGTTATTGGAACCTCAAGTTTCAATTTTCTGGTTCCCAATAGGTACTTCTGTATCAAGTTTCACCTTTCTATCTCTGCCCAAATTGGTAGGACAAAAAAAAATTATTTGAAAACATCACCCCCCAAAAATATGCCCCCAGGACATGCATCCAAAACTTGACATTTTTCTTGACTTCAGAGCCCTAGTAGGCATGTCCTTGTCAAGTTTCAGCTTTCCAAGTTTATTTGTTTGACAGAACAAAAAAATTATTTGGAAACATCTCCCCCTGAAATTTGTGTCCCCGCGGCATGTACCTCCAAAGTCAGATTTTTTCTCAACTCTGCATCCCAATAGCTACTTGCGTAGCAAATTTCAGATTTATAACTTCTCTTGAACATGATTAGAATTAGCATCTGTCAGTCACGATTGTTTATATATATTAGATATAAGCAATTCCATGAGGAGTGGAGTATTCTCATGAAACATGGATTTTTTAATTGGAAAAGGAGCTTTATGCTCTTAGATTTAGAAGCCCAATGCCCTTCATAAGTAAACCTGGTAAGCATTCACCTTTATTGTTGGTACTGAGACCTATTGCTCTCAAAGGTGCATTGACAACAATGTAGCCTTTTGTAGACCCCAGAGATTTGCATAGATATATTATGAGAACTACTCAACTTCTTGTGAACAAGTAACTCTTGCAAATAGATTCACAAGCATAGTCCACTTAACCAGGGGCCATATTCTATTATATCCTTAAGTGCAATTTCCCACTTAGCAAGGTGCTTTGCTGGTATTTGTCCCATTCAAATGCATGGCAGAGGTTGAGCAATTTGTTTTACTCAAGTCTTGAGATTTTAATAGAATACTATCCCAGATGTCTCAGGAGATAGGTCAGATAAGTATTGAAATCTGAGAGGGATTCCCATTATGGATAGCAGTTCAGTATATGTGTGAGATGCTCAGTTTCAGGATATAGGGTACTTGAGAGATAAGGTGTGCTGTCAGTGGTCACAATATCCTCTCTCTCTCTCTCTCTCTCTTTCTTTCTCTGTCTCTTTCCCTATGCACTCATAGACCGTGGGTTCTTGTGGAAGCCATGGGTGTTCTGAGGAGCTTCTATTCCCGTCTTTCACGCAAGAGAATCAATGACCCACTTGCAGATGACACTGAGCTCAACCGTGTCCTATCCACCTTGGACCTCACTGCTCTTGGCATTGGGAGCACCCTTGGCCTTGGGGTGTATGTTTTGGCTGGGGAAGTTGCCAAGCAGACTGCTGGTCCTTCTGTCACCATCAGCTTCCTTATTGCTGGCATTGCATCTGCCTTTGCAGGTCTCTTTCTAACAGTCCAATTTCTCCTATCTTCCACTGAGTGCTAATATCTTTTTATCTATCATATGACTTGTCACAGGTCTGTGCTATGCTGAGTTTGGTGCTCGTGTCCCAAAGGCAGGCTCAGCATATGTCTATAGCTATGTGACTGTTGGGGAACTGATTGCATTCATCATTGGATGGAACTTGATCTTGGAATATATAATTGGTAAGTTTAGCACTGATTTCTGTCAGTATAGGATAAACCCACACCTATATACTTCAAGCTGCTAGAATTTCTTGGATGTATGAGAAAAATGATCTTTCATCAATACCATTTCATAGCCAAAGCATGAAAGCAGCTGAGAAAATTGTGTCTTGAGCATGTGTTCAGAAAGTTTTTGAGTTCATACCTAGAGACCATGTAATCTCGCATTGACTGGAAAGCTCTTTATGGCAAGTGATGACATTTTTGCCATCTGCCAAAATTCCAAGTGAATTATGGATTTTTTTTAATGTAAGCCCCATTATATTCCTTGGTGTTTGGATTGGTTTGGATTAATCTGAAGATTAGCAAATCCTGTTGTGGTAAATTACTTGAAGCCACCAGATTCTAATTGGAATTGATGTCATCCATACATTTGATGGATCCACTGATGCAGTAGCTATGGTGCATCATTGCTGTTGTCCAAAGCTGCTGCTGACCTGATTTTATTTTTAATTCACACCCGATGGTTTTTCTCACCAAGAATTGCTTCCATGTTTGGACAGTCATAAATGCACTGCAGAAATGCTGAAGCAACTAAGAAACAAATTAGCATCTGACTGAGCATAGGTATTGTAACTGCTTATCTTTTTCTTGCCATTGTAATATTCTCTGGTAATTCTCACATCTCACCTTCAGAGCAATAGTTCCCAACCTAAAGTACCCATTTCACTAAAAGATTGATTTCACCTGGAGAGCAATAGGCATCAAGGCATTGTCTGACATAATGCCTAATGGAAGTTTTTTGATTGGTTGGACTCTTTGAGGTTTTGGTAAAAATGAAATTTCAAAATTTTATTCATGGATTTTCTCAGTTTTCTCTCAGAATAGCAGCCCTGTGGATGACTTCAGTCTGTTCTCAAGTAAAGTTTACTTTAATGGCATAATACAGGGTGGGCCACTTAAAAGTAGCCCGCCTCTGGTCCGAGCGTGGCGGAGGTGGTTGCCCCTTGCACACTGTTCTTACCGACTGTCTGTCTGTCGCAGTATTATAGGAGGCGGGCTACTTTTAAGTGGCCCACCCTGTATATCAGGTGCAGAGAAAAAAAAAACCTCTGTTTGAAGTATTATATCTGGAAATCAGTCGTTGCTACAGTTATGTATGTTTGAGGATATATGCACCTATATCTTGTCTTCAATATAATACATTTTTGGAATTTTCTCCCACTAGTTGAGCCAGATAAAATGCTTTTTTAAGATCACAATTGCAATATTTGGAATCCCTGCCCATATGTCTCTCACTGAAAAAGGGAAGCCAGTACACTTGATTACTTCCATGCAAACTTGTCTATCACATCAGTTTTTATCATAGGCGTGTCTTAGGCAGATAGGGCTGCATTAAAGCAAGTTTTCTGGATGAAAATGTGCACGATATTTGTTCAAAGAGACTTTCTTCAAAGGAAACTGTGGTTGAATGCTGTTGTCTTAGTGGAAGGATGCCCCATCTTGCATCACTTTCATTGAGCTCCAAGGACTCCTGGGGATTTCCAAGTATTTTACTTGCAAGCTTCAAAATGTGTTTTTTGTGGCTAAACTAGCAGTGTTTGATCAATGTAGGTTGATTGTGATGCTTAGCATGTAACAACTTGATGCATAAAGCCAATGCGTGAATCCCAATTTGCCTGCATTGATCTGCATTGAGCACTCCAACAAAATGTTGGAGTGCTTAAGTTGAAATCTCTTTCAGTGCCTCACAGTTAGACTCAACAATGACTCTGTAGTGAGTTTGTTTGTGGGAAAGAGAAGAGGAATCTGGTGTCATCATTGTCACTGCCCTTTTCCCCCATTCCTGAGGCTTTTGACAAGTTTTCTCTTCATTGCCCCATCCCCTGACCTTGAAATTTTCCTATATTTTCCCACACATCTCTAAGAGTTCTCCTGCCACATTTCATCTATAAAATCCATGTAGGTGACCATTTTTGTCAATTAGTTTGACCACTTAGCTGCTATAGAAGTGGAAGTTTTGGTCAAGTTTCTTACATGATTATATATCCCACACCCTTGAAACAATAATCAATTTTATGGTACACTAGTATAAGCTTGTGTACCAAATTTCAAGCTCAACTCCTTGGTTGTGCTTTTTTTTGGTGATGAGTATCTTTTCTCCTGTCAATGTTAACATCATTGTCAGATCGTGAGATCAAGTAAAGTCCGACAGGAAAGGGAAAAATAAGGAATTTGAGACTCCCACCCCTGAATGTTTCTATTTCTGTCCCTCCCCACTTTACCAAAATCTTGGCCCAACCATGGCCCCTTCATGGCAATGTTGGCAGATCAATGGTATTGGCAGGTATGTTTGGCCCATTCCTGGCTCTAGCTTGGCTTGCCATTTTTAGGCACTTCATTGGTGGAGGACGTAAGCCCATTCATGGCTCTATGCTGGTTTCCCATTATTGGCATAATATTGGCAAAGTGAAAAAGGCCCATTCATGGCACTAAGCTGGTTTCCCATTATTGGTGTAACATTGGCAAAAGATGCAGCCCCAATTAAGGCTCCAGGTTGGCTTGCAATTAATATGGGCTGTAGGCAATTTTGCTTCGCCAATATTGCCAATTTTTGCAAAGTTATGTCTTCCTAATATTGCCCTGCCATCATTGATCCCATATCAAATGGTTGGGTCATTCCAATGTGCTTCAATTGCACTTGAAAGTATCCCAGAAATGAAGTTCTTATGTGGGCCACTAGATGGTAGCATGATTCTTGCTTTCCAGCCAGTACCCAAAAGTACCATTCCTCCCTTCTCTAGAGTCGTCTTTCACAGCAGTACAGTACATAGTACAGCATTATATATTTTGTCATGTCTCATAAAGGCAATCAATTGAAGCCATCATTTCTTTATTTATTATCTCCATATTCAAGACAGATTCATGGAGTTCAGGAATTAATCAAGCTAATATTATCTATAAGAACCCCTGCCCATGGCAAATTGTACCCATCTCATAAGAGCCTCACTACTCTGAAACTATAGTCTATTATCTGCCATCTGCAACTATTTCTGCCTTGCCTGGACAATGAGATGGGGCTAATAGTTTCAGGTTGTGTATACATCTTAGAACAAGTGACTGGAGCATCACCTCTGATGTATCAATTTTTGGACACCTGAGGATGACTAAGCTCATCTCATGTACTATAATAAGTACATTTCGGGATTGGCCCATCATTGGCCACCAAGGGTGGTCCAAGCACTTTGCTGATGAAATGCCATGCTTGGCCCAATGAAGATTGGCTATCTGGGTCCTTTTCCCACCCTTTGTCCTGATTTCTTATCCCACTCCCTTCACTCCTGAAAGGTTTCACTCTCATCCTGCCCTCTCCATTGGAAGAAGCAGCACTGTTTCTCTCTCCAAGTTTAACTGCTCTGTCTCAGCAGTTATCAATTATGGAGAGGAGAAAAGGGGAAAAATGTATCCTTTTAGTCGAGGGAGGCTATTCTTTGAGGCTTTAATGAGAGCTGGAATTGCCTTTGGTATTAAAATTATGGAACAACCTGGCGGGAGATCAAAGTCAAGGTCTTTACTCGCATCAAGACCTTCTGGTGATCACATGTGATGGCTACTTCTCCAATGAAGACAGCTTGATAAAAGTTCTAAATTTCAAGTTTTCATTGATTGCTGCTTATTATCAGACAGTAAGTTGCATCATATTGGTGCAAGGGGACTTGTTAACAAGTCCCCATGGACTAATATGATAACAGTAATCATCAACTGTGTAAGGGCGAAAAAATGCATGGTGGCCTTTCTCCTTGTGTCATGTCTCAACTGTTATACACCTCTTATCTACATTTTACTTCTGTCTCCTTACTCCTCTATTTGAACTTATACCAGAGCATTAGGAAACGTTAAAACAAAACTTTATGGAATACAGAACTGGAATGCTTCAGAACGAAACTTGATTCAAGATATATAGTTTTACAGGAACAGAACATTTCAGATACACTTCCAAGACCCTGTTAAAATGTTTCATGCATCCATTACCACTGAAAGTGATGAGAACAAAAATTAAATTTTTTTAATAGAGATTGGTTGAAATCCTATCGTTAGGTTTATAGACCTAGAGAAAGGAAGACTCTGGTTATGCAGGATTGTTCTTATGCTTGCAATGTCCATGGCTTGCAGAATCAGATGACAGTTTTGAGCTTATTGTACAAGGTCATCTTCTCTTTTGTTAAATGAGGGCAGTTTGATGAAATTGACCTTTGGATTTTCTTTCTGATTGCCTTAGGGACGGCAAGTGTAGCCAAAGGATACAGTGGTTACTTGGATGCCCTGTTAGACCATAAAATGTCAGGAGCCTTCAGGGATGTCTGGGACATTCACAAGGATGTCTCTCCTGCACTTGCAGAGTATATAGCAGAATATTTTGACTTCTTTGCCTTTGGCGTCACCTTCTTCACCTCAGGTATGTCTCTGTAGAAAGTTACCTCACAACCAGAGTCCCTGTTTTTAATTAATAAAAAATGAAAATTTATCATTTTGGAGTGAGTTGGACCCAATTGGGTATTTCACAAAGATCTTTCCAGGATTTTATATAATTCAGCTGATGGACTTCCTTTAAGAGTATCTGTATAAAAATCACTATAAGGGAATGGAAATGCAGGAAGCATAACTATTGTATAATCATTTCTTCCATCTTTGTTGCATGGAAATGATCTTTCCCTTATTATGCAATAGACACATACAAAGTAAAAGAACAATCTAGAGTGTTCTTATTTTAACCCAGAGTTGGAAATGTGGAAAATTTCCTTACCAACATAATGGTTAGTGGTTCATGTGAAATTAAATATCCCAGTGCTTCGTATTAAATCCATTATTTTCTCATCACAGATCTGCATAGCATGAATAATTCTACATGCTGACTAGTCTTTTGTGACTTGTTTCACTTGTTCTTAATATCTCTATTTGTTTCTGAAGTTTATGTGCATAACACTCCTTCTTATGTGTTTCAGTGATCCTTGCAGTTGGAGTAAATATATCAAGCATGTTCAACAAGCTCTTCACTCTCCTCAACCTTGCTGTCATCCTGTTTGTCATCATTGCAGGGGCCTTTAAAGGTCTTTGGCTGTTTTGTCCTAAGCCCTCATTGCATCACTATATTTGTTTCTCATGTCTCGCTTCTCCCTGCAGCAACTCCAGAGAACTGGAATATTCCAGAGGATAAAACAACCCTAGGGAGTGGTGGTTTCCTACCGTACGGCATTAGTGGAATGCTGGCTGGAGCTGCAACCTGTTTCTATGGCTTTGTGGGCTTTGATGTCATTGCTACCACAGGTGAATTTTCTTCACTCCATCAGGTTGAGGATTTGTAAATGGTTGTCATGGTTGATCTATTTATTTTGTCAGCAGAAATGTGTGTGGGAAAACTGTTTCATCTTTGCTGTTCTGCTTTTGAATCAATGGGAGCATGCCTGCATCTGCAGCCTCTCTTTTTCTGTGCTCTTTATTATGGATGCACCAATCCAGGATTAGTCTATACCAATACCGATTCCGGTGTCTTGGTATTGACTGATCTGACACCAATACCTTACAGTGGCTGTCAGAAGTGAAACCACAATATAGGACCAGACCTATAGTGCCACCTTAGTAGCCTTTATGCTACCTTTTGCATGGAAGTGAAGAAATAATAAGCCACTGGACTCTCTAATGATCTAGGACTCAAAAATCCTGCCACTTCTTATTCAGCTCTGGGGATGCCTACATCAGCAAATATATTAGCTTCTTGAGTATAGGCCAAAACTTCCCTTGCCATCTACCTGGGCCTCCCCACGAGCCCATTGGATGTTGGTGCTACTCCCAATGGACAATCAGTGCAGAAAGGTGTGGACATAGGGACAGTACTATGCCTAATGCCTCTAAGGGGTTAAGGAGTTCATCAAGCAACCACAACCGGGATCAGTGCTCATGAGAGGAGAGATAGAAGTGGGGAAGACATGAGCATTAGGCGCGCCTGTGCAAACCAGTCAGCATAGGAAGGTAGATGACACGGAAGGGGAAAGAGTGAGGGAATGAATGCATATGTGAATGACTGGTCCATTCCATTATTCCAATGTTCTTCCTGAATCTCTTGCATTTCGCATTGACCATTTGCAAGGGTATTGCCAATGAGTAGGAGATTAACCCTTTGTGGTCCATTTTATTTGTTACACTGTGGAGTATGGACTATTTCCAACAGTGGGCTGCAAAGGGTTAACAAAGTATTATGATGGACTTGAGGTACTGTATGTCATTGTGAGTGGTTCTTTTTTCATGAGATGTTCCAAAAATGTACACACTGCGGATTAAGTATGGGATGCAGCAGGGGAGAATTGGATTGAATTGGCCAATACATCAGTATTCTGGCTAATTCACTCAGTATTGGTGTTATTGGCCAATTCTGATACTTTGGATTGGTATCGATGCATCTCTACTCTTCTCAGCTTTCTTGTGGCATATTTGTTGAGCAAATTAGTTTTCAGTTTTGTAGAAATGAACCTGTTTCAACATTTCTTATCACTATGCCAATTCTTTAACTTGGATTCCTTGGAATCCTATTGTAGATTGCTTGGTGATAGTGAATAATGAATATCTGTTATGAGGTAATGAAGACCTGCATATGGTAATAGTGCTAGATGAGATGAAAGAGTGATGATTTCAGAATGATATTCTGGATGTTTGATGAGGCCTATATATGGCATGTTTTGCTGCCATTGTTATTGATGTAGGTGTCTGCATGCATGCCTTTCTTGTGCTGCTTGAGGTATGCTGACACAAGCCTCAAGCTGTACAATATTGATGTTAACAAATGGCAAGCAACTGTGGATGTGGTGCCTATGCCCATTCCATTTTTGGAGACTTATATTTATTTAGATTTTGAGATTGAGGAATAATACAATTCAGGAAAATTGGGATTGACAGGTGAAGAGACACGGAATCCACAGAAGTCCATCCCTTTTGCAATTGTCCTTTCCCTCTCATTCATTTTCCTGGCGTATTTTGGGATTTCAACTGTGCTGACGATGATGGTGCCCTATTATAGCCTGAATGAGAATTCCCCAATCCCATCTGCCTTCGCAGACCTCAACTGGAATTTTGCCAAGTGGATTGTCTCAATTGGAGCTCTCTTTGGTCTCTCTACCAGGTGAGGGTTTTTTTCCTAGGCCTCTCCATCAGTTGTTTAACATGGATCATTAGTACACAATGCAAGTGGTGCTTCTTGTCGGTGTTATGGCCAAGAAAGCAACTGGGTGCATCTACCTATTCCATTGGGTTGTATGATAACAAATATGGTGGTGATGTCGTTGAGAGGAACGCCCCTTTGCTTTTCCTTATCCTCCTTCTTTATTGGATTTTTTTAATGAATACTGATGTTGGACATTAAGAACAAGGCTTGTGGATGAGCCATTAATCCATATATAGTAATGAAACTTGCTCATTCTTCTTGTTGAAAAATTAGAAAAAACTATTTCTGGAAGAAAACTCATGCTCTGTTGGAGGAATGAGATTGATGCCAGAACAGGATTCTCTTTTGTCAAGGTGTTCATGTTTTAACCCTTTAATGCATGACGTAGCAGATATGCTGCATACCAAATAAACATTTTTAGAATGTGCAGGTAGTGAGCTCCTGAGGTAAATCTGTTCGTAGCAGATATGCAACAGTCTGGTCCTTATACCTAGGAACTATACGGTTGCTAGGTACCATACACTCCTTGGCAAGGATATCTGAATGGGGGGGTTGCCATATGAAACACTGATTACCCACCGTAATGGGGAGGGTTAACATATGAAAAAACTGATAACTCACCCTGTATTTGTGGCTAAATAAAAAAATTTGTGAGAATTGAACCTGTAAAATTGACCCCAAGGAGGGAGTTATAACCCCCCCAAAACCCCCCCCTTGGTCATGCCACTGTTGTAGACACTGATTATTGCACTTCCCTTGTCATGAGGGTAATTCAGGGTGAGATATCTGATGATGTCTGAACCCAAGCAAGGCACTAGCAGACTCACTACATGAAAGTTCTAAAATGCACCTGTCATCAATTGTAGTTTATGAATCATAAATGAATAGAAGTCATAAATGAACATTGTGAGCTGCTCTTTTGTGCATGCCACATCCAACTGCCTTCATGGCTTGGTGGCTCACATTGGTATACAATCTCATAGTTCTTTTGTCTCTCTACAGTTAAAAGTTTCTCTTCCTGGTGCATTTTCTATCCCTGTAGGTAAATGTCTTTCAGCTGGGGGTTCATGGACCTGTAGGGGTTTGTGGCTAGGCTTCAAGTGGTATGAGAAACCATATTCTGGCCAAAAATGATTAATGGACAAAATGAAAAATGAAAAATCTGAAAGGAGTGCAAAACCCTCTGCCAAATATGCCTTTCTTCAAACTTACTTGCACTAATTTTGTAAGCTTTCTAATTTACTTGACAGTGAAAAGGATTTGCACAGGTCTCCTCCTCTTTTCTGAAATCAGTCTGCAGGTTAAAAAAAAGAAATTGAGAACCACTGCTGTAGATGATTTGACCCATTCCAGTGTCATGCTAATGAAAACTCAAATGAAAATTCAAACTGCAGCTAAAAATAACTCTGAACCTAGCAGAGATGTATTCCCTCTCTTCCCTTTCCCCTCCCCAACTGATTGGAATCAGGAATTCCAGTACCTCATTCCTTCCTGCAAATTTTTTCACCTTGCTTTTAACCTTGTCTAGTGTATGTACAAGAATCTGTGTCTGCAACAAAATAGTGCAATGACAAAATGAGCAGGTGATGTTTTGTCGGCAACCATTTAGGCCATGACAAAAGTGCTGGTTCCTATATCTCTCTCTGGAAGGTGCTGATAGCAAATGATACTACAGGGTGTCCCACATATCCTGACACATTTGTTTTTTTAATTAACCAAGAATGGATAATGTATTCAACCTGAAATTTTGGGAAAATTTAATAGAAACTTTGGAAATTATGTTCCAACAGAATTCGCACAGTATTGCTTTTTGTTCGGTAAATAAAAATTTCCCAAATGCACTCCATTCTGATTGATGCACCCTGCATCAAACCAAAGCATTATTCATTACTGCCTGCAATGTGTTTCTCTCAATGGTAGTGATAACTTTCCTAATTCTGTTCTTTAGGTCATCAGCAATCCTTGGTTTTGTGTGATACACATTGCTTTTTAGGAAGCACCATAGAAAAATATATTTGGGGCTGCCAAGTCTGGGTAGTGTGCTGATCATGGGACCATGGGGTAGCATGAAATCATGAAATGATTCATTTACCAAAATTCCTTCTTCCCCAAACTTCACAGTCCCGGATTTTATCTCTAGTGCTTCTTAAAAAAAAACAATATGTACCACACAAATCTAAGGAATGCTGGTGACCTAAGGAATAGAATTTTGGAAAATTATCACCACCCTTGAGAGAGACACATTGCAGATAGTAATGAACAATGCTTTGGTTTGATGCAGGGAGTGCATCAATCAGAATGTAGGGCGTTTGGAAAAATTCTGGGGGTTGGAACATAATTTCCAAAGTTTCTATTAAATTCTCCCAAAATTTCAGGTTGAATACATTATCCATTCTTGATTAAGTAAAAAAACAAATGTGTCAGAGATATGTGGGACACCCTGTATAAGGTGATCTAGAGGACAAAAATAGATGCACAAAGAGGATATCATTGTTTTGCATTAGCAATAATGCCTTATAGCAGATGGACTGAATGAAAATTCATCAATATATCTTATTGAACAATGATAAGCAATTGATGTCTGTGTTGTGGTTTACAGCCTGCTTGGAGGAATGTTTCCATTGCCACGTGTGGTATATGCAATGGCAATGGATGGAGTTATGTTCCGCTGCCTATCCTCTGTCAATTCATGGTCTAAGACTCCCTTGCTTGCTACCCTCCTAGCTGGTCTCTTTGGAGGTAATCTCCCACATCCTTATTCCATCTTTGACTTTATTTTGTGTTGACTTCAACCACAACCAATTTTTGGCTGCATTCCTTTTCATAGCCATTTTCATTTTATAACATCATGAACCAGTAGTGAAGAAATTAATTAATTTACCTCTCTGCTAGTATGTACTTACCCAGACATCTTTTGGTCTGCTACAATTACCTTACTCTTCTAGCTTGTTTATTGCCTGCATGCACATGACTTGCATAAATTGAAATATAATTTAATTCTAAGCAAGAAACATATTTTAAGTAGGTTTGATATTCCAATGACATTAAATTGGATGAAAATAGAGTTACTTTTTCAGAATTAACCCTTTCATGGCTGAATGAAGAACATGAAAAACTGAGAAGATTTAAAAAAGAATTCCTTCACAATTTTTTCTTTGATCCAATATGCCTGAAAAATAGCCTGTTTGAACAAACTATGTATCCATAAATAGCCCTCATTGAGAGCTATCAAACGGTACAATTTAAAATATGTTTTTCAAACATAGTAACACAAGAGCAGTCTCAAAAGATATGATACTTATAATGATCATATGCCATGAAAGGGTTAAAATATAATACAAATGAGACAAGCCATTTGCATAATGCAAGTCCAATGAATGTTTTTGTAAACCCCTTCTACTATGTTTTACCCTTTCAGTTTGGAATTATGCTCTGGGCATTGAAAAAATATGTCATACTTTTTGGACTTCAACAAGGCTCATATAAAGTAAAAGTGCTTTTAAAATGGTTTCCTCAACCCTTTCATGCACTATAGTGGATGGCAAAATTTTTGGCAATTATGGTTTTTTAGCCATGGTACACATACCTCAAAACTTTTGGTGTATCCAGTCAACTCAAGGACACAAAATCTCTTCAGTGCTGTGTTCTAGTGATGAAACATGTGACTACTATGACAGAGTACCTCCTTAAAGGTTAAACCAAAAAAGGCATATTTTCATCTTGCTCTGAAAATTCATACGTGAAAGGTTAAGTGAAATAAATACTTATTAAATTATTTTTAAAATTTGTTAATTAAATGAATAAAAGTATGATATTTAATCAGTTTAGCTCTTATCCCTATTTTATGTTGTATTTTTCCAAACATTTCTGCACTACTTTCCATTATCAAGCTTGCAAAAAAATAGAAAAAGTTGGCTGGGAAAGAAGTGTATTAGCTGAAATAAATGCAAAAGATGACACCATTTTTGAAGTGCCAGAGGAAATACTGCAGCTTCATATAACTGTGGACTGCTGTCAACTTTACAACATGAGGTGAACTACTATAACCTGGGACTCAAAATCCTGCCTCATCCTTGTGTCCAATCCAATCCTCATTCTTGTGTAACCCTATAACATTTGTGAAGAAAGTGCAGGACTCCTGAGTCTCGCCTGGACTGAAAGGGTTAAAGATATGCTGTAGTTGCTAAAGAGAGGCCAGAGAAACTCATTTTCCTTGGGAGAATCTTGAAGTCAAGGTTATCAAAAGATCACTGATTGGCTGAGTTTATGAGTTGGTAACAATGTCATCTACAGTATATTGTATTTCCTTTAGTCTGATGAGAGAATCCATGTACCTGAAGCCCACAGGAACTTTTGATTGCTGTCCTATTCTTCAACTAGATTCATGCCACAGAGATGTAGCAAGCAGTGTCCCATTAGTGGGTTCTTAGCAATGACGCATTCAATATGAGAGTATTGCATGAATTTATATTTTGTTGTGAAACATGATATGTGTAAAATTATATCTACCATAGGTGGTATTTTGCTCAGCTGAACAGATGGCTGTATGTTACTGGTGGGTTGGGAGCTTCATATGTAATATGCTACATTATGCACTTTGTCTGAATAGCATCAAGTAAAAAACATCAATTTGACGGTTGGTTTTATATTTGACCCAGTATGCAGAAAAGGTTGATGAATAAGGCTGTACTGATGGATTTGCAACCACTTCCATTGGCCACCAATATGACACCATCAGTAATCAGTCATAGGCTGTTTTTCTCCCAGCTGATACTGATGGCAAAGCCCCCCACCTCCTTCTCTTTTAAAAAAAGAAAGGAAGACATTCAGGAATGTGTTCTGTATCAAACCATCTCTCTTTTTTCAATGAAAAATAATGAATTTGCTTGATGGCATGATTACATCTGCTCAGTAGTCAAATTGCATACCTGATTCTATCAACTAGACCTAGGTCTCAGACACAGTCTGTTCCAAGAAAACATAGGCTTATACCTATCCTGGTATCTTCCTTGTCACTAAAATGTGTACACTGCACAAGCTGATGAAGAAATCACTTTTGCCACTTGATTTTGAGTTGATTACAGGCATCAGGCATCATGTCAGATTTCTCTTCTCTTTTCTATTAATACTAGGGCTGTCATGATAGCAGTTTTCAAAACATCGATGCATCAACCCAAACTATTGATAGTGTATCAATGCATCAAGGGTGGATGTTGCGCCGGAGGATTCCAGTAATGAAACCTACCATGCCTCCAACTATCGAAGATGGCATCCATTCATCGATGGATGCATCTGGACAGCCCTAATTTTTTCTTATTGCCGATGAGAATCAGCTGCTAAGCCCCGTTCGCGTTATTTTTTTTCTCTTTTTCTTCGTTTTACACTGTCTTTGGACATCAGCACTGGCAGATAGGAAACCTGCTAATGGTGCCATACCGCTGGTTGCCGAAACATCGGTACAGCCCTAGAATAAGCAACGTCCATGTAAAAAATTCACTTTGAGTTCACCTTAAGTAGAGATAAAATTAAGGCAAGTTAAAAATTAAGAAAGTTAAGCCTGCATACTAAAGTGATAAAACAGGAATATAGAGAGGGGATTAACCAATGTACATTTAGAAATCAAGGGAGTATAAGAACAGTCCACTTTTGCGGCATGCACCAGATGAGATCAAGCCAGACAGAAACAGAAGAGAAAATTATATTCTCCGTCTTCCCCCCTCTCCTTTCCCACTTCCTGTCTCTGATCCGACTTTTTTTTCCCTTCCCGTCTTTCATATAATCAGTCCCAGCATTTCCAGAATTTGATTGTGACAAGAAATTGCTTCCTTTCCCTGCCTGGATGGACTGTATTGTACTGTACTTGCCTCAATCCAATGGGACATTTCCCCTTTAAAATATTTTGCCAATGCATCACGATGGTAGAAAAAACTATCGATATCTCCAACTATCGATAGTGGTATCGATGCATCGATCTATCATGACAGTCCTAATGAATACATAGAGATAGGGCTTAGGATTTGCACTTTTTGGCAGACATTGTGTTTCTTGTTTCCCTTCAGTGAAAGTTTTATAATTATAATTGAATGGTTCAACAAATCTCAGTTGCAGTGACTGTCAAATGATGGCACAGGGCAACTTGCCACACTTGTTTCTTTTCCGGTAAAAGTCATGCATGCATTTGGTCTCCTCCTGCAGAAGCAATGATAATGAATATTCAGTATTATGAATATCTTCAGCTGTTGTCAAAAAATTTGATAACTATGAAGAATGTCAGACAATAATGGTAAATTTTTGTCTTTTTCCCCTCATCTCTTTGCCACAATCAGCATAGGCACTTGCACTGGCTGGTGCATGTGAGATCATAATCAACTGTTTGCTCATTGGCCAAGCACCACCATTAGTACAGCCCAAAATTTTAACCAAATGACTTTCACCATGGAGCATTTTTAAGAATGGTAAACAAGAAAAGAAGACTTGTGCACAAAAGCATTTATTTTAGGGATCTTCCTATGTGAAGGAAACAGAATATCAAATGCTGAGTAATGCAATCCTAGAGATAACAAGCCAAAACATAAATCTTAGAGCCTTAACTCCAACCTAAATTTGGAATTCATTTCAAATGTATAATTTGATTACTGCTGTATATTTTAAAAGTAATTATTGAAATGTTTTGTCAGGTATTATGGCAGCTCTTTTCGAGTTGAGGGCGCTGGTGGATATGATGTCAATTGGGACTCTTCTGGCCTACACACTAGTTGCTGCTTGTGTCCTCATCCTCAGGTTTCTTTATCCTTCCATCTTCAAGCTTGATACCTATTTCAGATTTTATTCATGAGATTTTTTAAATCATTGAGTTTGATCAGATAGAAAAATATAGTTAAGAATGCAGTTTGGTGCATAAGTTTGTCATCATTATAATCTTGACTACAAGAGGGAGGTGAATGAAGGAATTCCTTGGTCCATAGATGTGATCCCCCGGTAGCATCATTATATCAGAAAGGGAGACGACAATCCACAAAAGAGGGAGCGTGAGTTGTAGTCTTTGTTTTGGCATGTGAAGAGACTAACTCAAACACATAACATCTTCTCTTATTTGATCACTTACTAACTTTCACTAATCACCATTGAACCTTGTCTTGATTATCTTGGGAGGGACTCAAAGTCCCTGTTGGGAGTTTAATCATGAAGTGGTGACTGTGGTTACATGGTTTGCATGACTACCACAGGTGGGCAAAGTCAAATCTGGATTTGATTTCAATCTGATTGAATAAAATCCTGAGATTCGATTTGCTTAATGTGGAGCAAAATCTTGGAAAAAGAGCTTGGAGTTTACCATTCTGATTTGAATCATGAATTACATGATTAATTCAACAGGGAATGTAATTGGCCATTTTGCTACACTGGTGCAGTGTGACTTCTCTCAATCATTATTTCAGTCCTTGATTAAGATTGCCTTGAATTTGGAGTATTTGATTAAATCATTTCTTTTGGAATGGCTCATGATTTTGAGGTCTTGATTTAATTTATTTTCCCACCTTTAGAATGCTGACAAGCAAGGTTTGGGATACTTTAGCATTAATATTTATTTGCAATTCTCATGTAGTCCCTGCCAGCATGCCCAGTCTCTAAGGAGCATGATGATGAAAGGGGAAAAAAATAAGTCCTGTTGCTAGCAAGTCAAGAAAATAGTTTTCACTGCCTGTTATTTTCACCAATACTTTCATTCTGGTATTTTGTTATTTAATGAATGAAAATGTCTACATATCAAAAACTCAAATAGCATTACTGTAATATATCTTGCATTTAATTAATTTTCCACAGTATCAGTATGCCTGGAGTAAGTTATGCTAAAAAAAAACTGTACTTATACCATGTCTAAGTTTTATATTTATTCTGGGATTTTTTAGTCCAGTACTTGTTGCTTGCTAGGCTTCTTAAAACATGCTAAAATCCTGATTGGCCAGACTTAACATTAGGATGACTTGAATGCAAATTTTTATTTTTGAACAGCATGTGTGCCATTCAGCTTAGAATTAATTCATTGTGATATGTGATAGTGAGCAAAATTAAATGAAGTATTGTAAACTAACTTTTTGGCAATGAAAAACGTTATGCATATGGAACAGCTCCTATGCCTTTACCTCAAGGATGCTAGGCTTATTAAGTGCTAGTTATGATTTTGTTGATTGCTATCCCTACTAGGGTAGAGATGCCAGTTCATAGGGAGGCACCTATTTGTGGATGATTTCAAGTTTTTCTTCCATCCAACAAAATCTACACAGCAAATTCATAATCTTAACTGCTCTATATTATGCACATGCCTGTTGGCCACCATATGAATTGTGTATGCCTATTTGCAAGAGTAAATTTGGACTTTTTTTTCATTCCCAATGTAGCACCCTCTGATTTCCTTATTTTTGCTGTGATTTCTCTTAATGGCTGCAGCCCCTTCCCAAAGTTCATTGCTGCCCAGAAATTGACGTGGGCTTTGTGTATGATGTTAATAAACATCGCTAGAAGTTTCTAATTCATATTTCTATCCATGTAGGGATTACAACTACCTCTAAAGTGACAAAGGAGGGTTTTGTCCTCTAACTGGACCCTCAGTTAAAGGTTTTGCTTATTTGTAAATGGTTCCATGAAGAGGAACCCTTCCACCATTTGTGGATGACTTTCTTAAGGGTGGAGGCAGGCATTTTATCAGTACATGTTAGTTCACAGTTTCTAATTATTTTATTGTCCATATTCTAACCCATTATTTCATCTAATGTTTTCTGCACTAGATTTTGGTATTAATCCCTCTACATTTCTGTGAATGTACTTGCACTGTGAAAATTTCTGCTGGTACCCAATATGGTGCACACAGGCAGGAACAACTCCAGTCCAAAGACAACAGTTCCGTAAAGTGTTCACAGCAATATATAGTTCATCCAGGCCCAGAATGGACCAGGCAGCATTAGCACCTAATGGAGTGCCATTTCTTATAACCTGTCAACTATTGTCAACCCACGTGAAAATTTCATATAAGACCCATATATGAAATGGCCATATATTTAACCAGTCCAACATATACAGGGCATATATGACCATATAGTGCAATACATATATGAACATATGTGAAACATGTATGGGGTTTGACACAAGTCACATAAAATCATATAAGAGTGAAAATATATGACCCCATACATTTTCATATATTGGCTCATACATATGCACCATATACTGTCCATATATATGCCATGTCATACCTATGTATGGTGCGATTATCCTAAACATGCCTGTATTCAAAAAGGGTTCATAATCCATCAGATACTATTAATATATTCATATGTATACATTCATATGCAAGTCACCATACTTTACTTGCAATCAACTCATTTTTAATTGTTCATAGACCACAGTCAATTGCTCCAAGAACTCATGTTTCATGGTGTTCAACATATGCACCCTTGTTAATGAAGGTGAAAGTTTCAACATGATAGACTAGAACTTTCACAAGTATTTTCATCGGTAATGCTATTTCGTGACAAAACTTGGCGTACTCATGTAGGAGTGTCTTCTTCATTTTGACTGACAACTCACAAGATAGATGGGAATAAAAACTGTATTTCTTTCTGAAATTATCCAATTAAGGAATTGTTCAAGGAAGGCATGGCATGGCATGTGCCCCCCACTTCACAACAAGAAATGCATTAATACATAGGAAAAGATGTATGGAATGCATGATAACAGTGCCCNGTGAAAATTTCATATAAGACCCATATATGAAATGGCCATATATTTAACCAGTCCAACATATACAGGGCATATATGACCATATAGTGCAATACATATATGAACATATGTGAAACATGTATGGGGTTTGACACAAGTCACATAAAATCATATAAGAGTGAAAATATATGACCCCATACATTTTCATATATTGGCTCATACATATGCACCATATACTGTCCATATATATGCCATGTCATACCTATGTATGGTGCGATTATCCTAAACATGCCTGTATTCAAAAAGGGTTCATAATCCATCAGATACTATTAATATATTCATATGTATACATTCATATGCAAGTCACCATACTTTACTTGCAATCAACTCATTTTTAATTGTTCATAGACCACAGTCAATTGCTCCAAGAACTCATGTTTCATGGTGTTCAACATATGCACCCTTGTTAATGAAGGTGAAAGTTTCAACATGATAGACTAGAACTTTCACAAGTATTTTCATCGGTAATGCTATTTCGTGACAAAACTTGGCGTACTCATGTAGGAGTGTCTTCTTCATTTTGACTGACAACTCACAAGATAGATGGGAATAAAAACTGTATTTCTTTCTGAAATTATCCAATTAAGGAATTGTTCAAGGAAGGCATGGCATGGCATGTGCCCCCCACTTCACAACAAGAAATGCATTAATACATAGGAAAAGATGTATGGAATGCATGATAACAGTGCCCCAGTGTTAACATGCCCCCCCCCCTCCTCCCACACTTTTTTCATCTACGATATGCTTATGCTACCTAGAGAGGGTAGGGCCCAGTTTGAAATCCTAACTGGAATTTTTCAGGTGGACAGAAGCTGTATATTCGTACCATTTCTGGTTGGCAAAGAGCTGAAAAATGGTAGATACAGGTTGTTTTACAGCTGGAAATTTACCATTAGAATTTCTACAGAGGACCCTCCAGTTGGAATACAGCTGAATTTACAGTTGAAATTCTGCTGCTTCTGTAGATGGACCTCCAGCAAGAATAGTCAATAAAAACATTCTCATTCCATCAGTGTAATGCAATTAGGAACAATCTGGATCTGACTTTACTTTCCAGCTGCTACCCAGTTTGAATAGGTCTGAATTTCCAACTGGGGTCCAGTTGGAAATTAAAGCTGTTTCCAACTAGGATTTTAAGCTGGGGGGGTTTGAAATAAAACTTTTGGCAAATTACTTAAAAGGTTATACATAGCTAATATTTCAAGTAAAATATATGGGTACATTAAAAATTAGTTGCAGAGGCACCTGAAGGTCAATTGCCCTTGTTTAACAACCTCATGCAGTGGCATATTTTCCAGGGAGGGGCAGGGGGGTGTAGCTGCCCCCCCCCCCCCCCCCCCAGCATCCCTGGGACAGGACTTGGTGCTCCCACTCTGCTGCCCTGTCCCCCCTGACTCTTCAGCCAAAATACACCACCAACTTCATGCTATGTTTTACTTACAACCATAAGACTTCTCTGTGGATATCCACCACATATCAGACATGATGCCATTTGCCCAATACACTTAATATTGCAATGCAGGTAAAGTACCCTATACACCATGCAATTGTTTATATATGAATATATATATGGTGGCATATGGCAAATATATGATTATACATGACCATATAGAATCATACAGCCTGTGACAGGCATATGGAATTTTCACGTGGGAAACCTCTGCTGTTCTTTTGTCCTGAATCTGTTTTTTTGTGGAGCTGAAGGGCCAAAAAAAAAGGCCCAAGTATGATAAATGAGCTTTTTGCTGGTCTTTGTGAATTAGAAGTGGTCCTTTCTGGGACTGGATGGGCTGTCAATTTTTCTATCATGCAAAATATTCAGTCAAGATATGGAAAATTCAAATATCAGTATTTCCCCCCCCCCCCCAGTTACATGATTGAAACCAAATCTTGTACAGATATGGGGGGTTATAAGATGTAGTAGATTCAGTAAATTTACATGCATCTCCATCTATGAGGGGTGTTTACAAAGTTCTGGGAATTTTGTTCTATCACTGCAATGGCTGATCAAAGCCTACCACAAAGTTGGTCACACATGCTTAGGCTTCTCATAAACACAACTTCAAAATATTATTCACTGGTCATGCATCAGTAAGAAGTTGTCAGTGTTTGTGAAGGGTACACTTTGTCAGTCATTGAAGAGGCAGTAAATTCTCAAAAAGAGCTATTTTCTTTTTATGGAAAGAAACTTTTGAGATGTCTGAAACTATTCAATGTTTGAAAGCTTTTCTTGGTGAATCATCTGAATCTAAAAGTACCATCTATCACTGGATTGATCACTTTAAGAATGGAAGAACGAGCCTTGAAGATGACCCCCACAGTGGTAAACCAAACACTGCTGTTAATGAAGAAAATGTCATTGCTGTGGAGAAAATGTTAATGGAAGACAGACGAATCTCCATTCACAAGATTGCAGCAAGTGTATGCATCAGTTCCAGAAAAGTTCATGAAATTTTACATGACTGTCTTGGAGTGAGCAAGGTTTCTGCACGATGGATACCATGGCTGTTGGGGCCAGAACAGAAACTCAATTGTGTGGAGGTTTGTTCCAAGTTGTTGGCTCTACAGGAACAACATGGGATAGTTTCTGGCAATGTATCATTACAACAGATGAGACCTGGATACCTCACTTTAATCCACAAACAAAAATTCAGTCCATGGAATGGCAGTGTCCTTCTGATGGCCCTCTGCTTAAAGCAAGGACTATGCCATCAGTTGGTAAGGTTATGATAGCAGTGTTTTGGGATTGCCTGGGAATAATCATGATTGATTATCTTCAAAAAGGTTCCACAATAAATGCACAATATTACTCTGATTTGCTGAAGGGACCACTGCATGAGGTACTCAAGAAAAAACGGCCAGGAAAGCTCCTTTTCCGACCATTTCTGCAGCAACACGATGTGAGGCCTCACATTGCTTGTCTTACAAAGGCCATTTTGTCAGATCTGCCCTGGGAATTCCTGCCACTCCTGCCCTATTTTCCAGACCTGACTTCCAGCGACTATCATCTGCTTGGGGAAATGAAGAAACCTCTTCAAGGAATCCATTTTGAGTCTCTATCTGAAGTTAAAGCAGCAATAAATGAGTGGGTAGAACGTACTCCTCAAAAGTTATTTGAAGATGGACTAAAAAAAATGAGTTACTTGCTGGCACAGATGGATACAGAATGGTGATTATGTTGAAAAATTGCACTGTAATATCAAATAAATTAGTCTAATAAAAAATTACCATGCAAATTCCCAGAACTTTGTAAACACCCCTCATAGTTTGAAGTGACAAAAAGTCCAGTGCCCCACTGTACCCCAGTCTCCTCCTATATCCGTGTCTAATGTGGGTTGTGGTAGTGGAAATTTGGCTGAGGTTTCCTCTGTGGTAGTGGTTGAGTTGATTTGGTCATCAGGCATTATGGGCTAAAGACCCAATTCTTTGAAAACTCCACACCATGTTCTTAATATGTATCATCTGGACCATAAAGTCATTACAATAGTCAAGGTGATTAAACAAAAATAGGGAATAGTGCAAGATCATTGGGTTACTGAATGAATGAAGGACTTTATTGCACCATAGCATGGCATTGTTGTCAAGTTTAGACAATATTGTTGCAGCATCACCTAATCTCAAAGGGTTCCCTTATTCCGATAAGTAGATTGTTGTTGAAGGCTGGAAGAGTTGCTTGTAGATAAGAGGCAAAAAGAAATAATCACAAGGTCTAGTATAGAAGTTTATCTGACTTAATGAATCTGGAATTGAAGTAGAGATAGAGAATAATTTCATCAGTTGTCACACAAGGAAGTGTAGGAGTAAACAATGATTTGATTAGGTGGAAGTCATATATGTGGGATACACATGGAATGTACTGTTGGCTGAAAATTTGATGTGAAGACACTCTGTAATTGTTATCTGAAACACTTCTGAAGCCAATGTTCATGAATTATTGTTGGTTTTGAAAATGTATATCTTAAAAACTACATGGAATAAATTGATTGGGTTTGGAGTATGCAGTAGTTAAGCACTAAGGCCTGAGTGCTGAAACCTCCTTTAGTTAATGGTCCTTTTAGAATACATGGGCTCCTATGGGGGAAAAAGAGGTCTTTTTTCTATTTTTTATGGGGAAAGAGTGCTCTTAACACATTGGTGACAGGCCCCAAGAAATCTCGTAGTACACTTGCGAGCGGTTGGTGACCGGCCCCTGGGCCGGTCACCAACCGCTCGCGAGCATACTATGAGATTTCTCGGGGCCCGTCACCAATGTGTTAAAAGCCTATTCATCTCCTTAATGAGGTTTGTGCATTAAGGCCTTAGGCCTGGATGCAAGAGCTTTGCATTTGGGCATAAATCTCAGGAGCCCTTTTTCCTGCAAGGAGCTCTTTTTCCTCCCATAGAAGTCCATGTATTCTGAAAGGCCCATTAACTAAAAGAGGTTTCAGCATTTGGGCATTAGTTTTTATACATGTGTTTGGCACATGGAACAGGGGAAGAGAGAAAGAAGTTGAGAGAAGGATAATTTCTTGCATCAGCCCATTGAGTTGTGGCTACCATATAAGAAAAACTTCAATGTGTTTTCTGGTTTGCAGAGCAGAAATTGGTGGTTCTTGTTCAGTGTCAATTTAAACAAAAATTTCAAGCGTGATGTTCAGGTGAAAATTCAATTAGAAGGTGATACAAGCAGTTCCAAGAAACCGAGAGCATGCTGCACACGACAAGGTCAGGTCTGAAGATGATATTAAATGCCTTTTTGAGAGTTTATTGCAGATTTCCAAAAATTTTGCCCACATTGAAGTTTACCAAAGGTAAATTTGAACAATAAAAAACTTGTAGTGTTTAGCATCTGCTTTCTTCCCGTCTGATCAATGTATTCTGAGTAGTTTTCTAGATATAAATTTTTAAAACCCCTTCGAGAAAGTATGAACACCCTGTATTGACTGAAAAGGAACTTCACCCTCAGATCTTTTCTCTTATGTCCACCTATGGACATCAGAATTGGGGCTATCAACATCGCATTAAAGAATGAAACCCAAAGACAACACATATTCTAAGCTCTATTATTGCATTATCTCAGTGTCTATTTCATAAACAAACTTATTTTCATTCTTAATCAACTTTTAGTTGGCAATCAACTCTCATTCAACTAGTAGGCAAAATTTGATGCTGATCTTGCAGGATTGTAGAATTAGGTTATGGGCTGTGATGTACACCTAGATTTTGGGAGATTATGCAGTCTGATTCCTAAAGATGAGATGTAGTGGTATTTACTGTTTACTGAGTATTGGCAGA
>CAJPEV010002332.1:0-38659 GCA_905338385.1 Darwinula stevensoni | reverse complement strand
GCCCATACCCGACCACGAGAGCCATCTGTTAGCGTCTGGCAAAACAAATTGGTTTCGTCTGGAAGACGCAGATAACGCGACGAACCTGATGTTTTTTTTTATTCTCCCGCGAGATGTCCCCAGTGTGAGTGTGGTGCCGAGTGAACGTGCTCGAGGCGAGATGGTGTTTTAACTTTGTAGAACTTCATGAGAGTTAAGGCCATCGCACACTTTGCGCATGATGCTTGCGATTTCGACACGCATGTAGCATGCGTCGGCATGCATCCACATGTAGTCGAATGCAATGGAACCAGGTGGATTCAGATATTTTTCATAGGGGGCGGTTTTCAAGTTCCAACCAACCTCCCAACCTCCCACCCCCTGTGCGTGAGGGCATGCAATGTCCTCGCATGTTCCCTTGCGTTCGAACGCATGTGGACGCATGCAGGCACGCAAGTAGCATGTATGTCGAATTCGCACGTACCACAAAGAATGGGATGGCCTTTATACAGGAGGAAAAAGGAATTGCCCTATCAGTGTAATCAATCAGTTTCAGTGTATCACCCTACCGACGCTGGGCGGCACCTGGGGATTGTCATACGGAAGCTGAAATTCTCATGGCAGTTTGTCTCCACTATGCATTGCGCATGCGCCTTCAGAAGATGCATTTTACGAAACCAGGCGTCTTAGCCTTGACTAGCCATTCCCAACGGAAAATTTGACTGAAAGGTTCTTTCTGTTTCTCCACGGCACTCGTCGCGCTGTATCGGTTTTCTATCAACGAAACGAGTGCATACTCGCTCTGACTAGGTTCTTTCTAGCGACTGTGCATCGCCTCGAATCATTTTAATATCCATGGGGCCTTCTGACATAACAGCATTGTGATTCGAAGGAGAAGAACGCGGAGAAGTAATGGCTTTTTTTTGCGTCGTGATACATGGTGAAAATCGGAAGAAGGGAGTTTCTTTTAATCAATGTCCGTCTTATTCCACTTTGAATGTCCATAAACATTGTCCAATAGGGAGACAATGAGAAGTTTTCTCAGGGCCCCAGCTGGTCCATGTGCCACTTTCTTATCTATTTATTTATCGTCATTTCGCGTCATATCCGTCATATCGTCATTTCCGTTTCGTTACACTGAGCGATCAATCTCCCGAACTTGTACGAAACTATGCTTTCTCTAATTGCCAGATTGCCAAAAAATATTATGAGTTACATATGGAAGGCATTGCAATCGTTTTATTTCTGCATAAATATTTGGCCAATTGCAATGGGAGAAAATCCTGTCGCGCGAGCTCGCAAACCGCTCTCCGAGACTCGCTTCTCTCAACCCTGCTTGTTGACCTTCTCTCCTCTCCTTCTCTCCTTTCTCTCTCCTCTTGTCGTGCACACTCCACATACCTAGGGCGGAACGGATAGCGGCGGCTCTTCTCCCAAGAGTTCTCTCTCTCTGAATGAATCATTCTTCGTGAGAATCTATGATTGGAATGTTGAGAGGAATCTCCGAGCATAAATATCGGCTGCCGGTGTTGAGTGTCGGAAGTGGGGGGTACAACGTCCGTCTCTTCGTCTGTCATTGGAGGGCGTTGATCACGCCTTTGATGTCCAAAGCAGTCAGAATGAAGGCGTGGAAATCGACTTCGGAGGGATCGGGCTTCCGCTTTTCGACTTTGAGGCACGAAAGACTCCTTTCCTCTTGGGCCGTTCTGCTTCTCGTTTCTACGAACCTTTTCCTTCTATCGTCTGCTTCGACGGTGAGTCGCAGTTTTACGATAATAAGGGCATGCCGATGAACTATTAAAAAAAAGATACGTGACCCAATATGTACAGTATATATAAATGTTTCAATGGTCCTTAAGAAATATTTCACACAAAATCCCCAGTCAATCGAGCAAAAACTTTTCATTCAAGCATTAAGTTTTTTTTTAAATCTAAAATAGAGAAGTAATTGCCCCGACCGACATCAACGTTAATCGAACCAAGGCTGATTGGAATGTTACAATCGATAATGATGTCGTAATTGGGATGATCTATTCAATGCAAACAGCTGGCTCTCATTGCATTGAAATGAGAAATCCCTTCGATCTGAAACACGTTGCGAGTGGGAAGGAAACGGGTCGATGAGTCACTGCATAGTGATGCAGAAGTAATTTTTTTCCCGCCAAAAATCATTTTTCCACAGGATCTGGCAGGAAGTATTCGGAATGTAACGGAAATTATGAAATATCGAAGAAAATATGCGCCTGGAACTAATTATCGGAGTCCTTGAATTGTTGGCAATAAAATTGACAGTGCCATTTGCAAAACAACTGACGTTTTGCAGTCACATTTCTAAGACGAAATTGATCTAACTAGCAAAGCATATTCTCAAATGGAATATAAGCAAGAAATAACTTAGGAGCTAAAAAAATTTTTCTTTCAGATTACAAGGGTCACATTTAATCTGACATCCCATCTTCTGACACAGGACTTTCATTCTCACTCTCAGAACTTTTATTATTCGAAATTTCTTTCTTAGTATTGTGGAATTAGAAAACTTTTCATGAATTCTGATAGTTCTTTCTGCTTGCTTTCCCTCTTCCGAGAAAGGCTTGCAATCTTTGGATTTGAAGAGCACAAGAGCCTGTTTATGAGGTCTCTGCTGGTGTCCGTGCGACTGATTTTTCTATCAAAATCTCTCTTGTATGACTTAAAGTACTTGTTGCGAGACTCCTGTGCCTCTTCAGACATGCTTCCAATTGGTAGCAGCATGCTTTTAATGACATCTCCTCCATGAATCGAAACTTTGTGGACCGATGGAGGCATGCAATACCAGGGATAATGGTCAATGCGTGCACGTGCAGTTTCAAGAGCAAAAACCTGAAATTGTAGTATGTCTATCATATTTCCTGATATTACCGCTAATAATGTGTGGCATCTCTCCAGCAAGACCAGGGGAACTCCCAATATTTCTGAGGAAATCTTCGACTGCTGAAAGAATCTTCTTCAATTATTGCCATCATTACTATTCCAGAGCCACCCGAACGTGGTGCATCCACGATCAGTCCTTAAGCGCTCTTTGAATTCAGCTTGGATACGCTTTTTCTCCTCAGCCAACTTCAGCTTTTTGCTGATTCCCTAGCCGGCCACTTTTGGAACTTGAGTCTGTAAGCCAAATGAAGGAAGTATTCCATGAAACATATTTATGCATGGAGACTTGAAAGTCCGAAGTTCAAAGACCTTTTATTAGTGGGCAGTTGGGCTACATAAGGCAAGTCATTTATATGTCGATGTGGCTCCACATATGTAGCATCTCGCGTTGGATCTGGTTTCCATGAGAACATTAATGACCTTGCCATCGACCATGCATGAAAGCAGTGTATGCTGGCAATGAAACACAAGTCCAGATGGCGTTTGTACGACAGAGGCTCCAATGCAACGATTTGATCCTTACTCTCTTTGATGAATTGGAAGCAGATTGGCCTACAGAATCTTGTAGAAGAGGGTGCAGAATTTACCCAAACAATTTCTTTGCTCTCTTGGATTTATATTCTGAGAGGTACGAGTGTTCTTATGAAGAAGCTTTCTTCATCCGAATTGTTAGGGCTGTTTTCTTTGAAAGGTTGCTTATAGACACACTGTCCCGTTGTATCATCAAAACCCCACTTACCGATTATTAATAATTTGGTACTCTGGCCTGGTGCATGAAAATCATCAGCCTCTGACAATCTTCGAAAAGTTGGTCTAGGATAGGGGTGGGCAATTATTTTGGCTGAAGGGTCACTTCACGAGTTTTGGTGAGCTTCGAGGGCCGCACACACGTATATAGAGGCGATTGCATAATAAGAAGCTCAAAATAAAGTCATTCATTTGTATATGCATAAAATAAAGTACATATAATTCATTGAAATGAAGTTTGAAGAGAAATAAATTACCGAGCAGACATTTATTTACATATAATGAGAATGTGAGAATCTCATACAGTGGGAAGAATGAAAGCGCTGATGTTCGTTAATCAGAGAATTGATGTCAGGCATCATCTCTGTTGTTAAATGCGGAGCACTGCTGCAAGGTGATCATCGGTCATGGCAGATGTATGTTTTGATTTATTGAATTTCATGACAGAAAATGTATGCTCGCATGTGTATGTCGATCCAAACAGTACAAGTATCTTCCGGGCGAGAGTCTTGATTTTTGGAAAGGTCTGTTCATTGAGAGAGGCGTAAAAACTAGGAAGCGGCACTGATTTGAATTGCTCCGCAAGCAATGCATCGCATTGAAGATCACTAAGCTCGAATTGGAGGTCAAATGGGGCTTTGTTAACATCAAATGAGAAAGGTGAGGAGACCAAAGACAGGTCATTTTCGATCATTTCGAAATCCTCAAATCGGCCTAGAAAATTCGGCATTCGAGTAGTGACGACGCGTACTTCTACAGGTGCTGATCACAAACAGTAATCTGCTGTAAAGTGGGAAAGTGAGGGAACTGCTTGTTTTCTATCTGACGGGAGAAAACGAGTAACTTCGTCATAAACGACTTGACACTGCAATACAAATCGTGAGAAAAAAAAGCCCCTTCCCTTGCAGTTTTGAACTCTGTTCATGTGGTCCATGATATCAACAGCAAATGCGAAGTCAGAGTCGATCCACATCGTTCAACGGTGGGAAATCCGGATCCTTTTCTTTCATGTCCAAAAACAAAGAAATCTCTGCTCTCAGTTTCCACACGCTTTTCAAGACTTTTTCCAAACTAAGCCATCTTGCATGGGTGTGGTACAGAACATCCGTATGCTCGGATTCAAATTCCCAGGAAAGCGCCATTCTATAAAATACTAGTCGAAATAACTTTTTGAGGAGAGGAAAGGAAGGGGAAGAGGGTCAATTATGACAAAGGAGGGAGCTCAGCTCCTTCGTGGATTAAAACTGATCCTTTCTGAGACTGAACGAACTATAATTTTTCCTTTTGATAGACACAGTGGCGGGCCGGATAGAATCATTTGGCGGGCCGTATTTGCCCACCCTTGGTCTAGGAGGTTTCGCAAAGGCACTTCTCCACTCGTTTCAGTCACGCTGATTGTAACAAGCGTGAAGTGTAACAAGCAGAGGCCGAAATGCTAAGTTTGAACCACGTGAACGCGTAGAAGCGAAAGTTCTCAGCGGTTGCAGCCATATCCAACTTGTTGAAAATAGGCCTCGTTGCACTGAGCTCATAGAGCTGTCTTTTGAGGCCTGCTCTGTGAGCACTTCTCAAGGGATTGATTGAAAGTCAGGAAATACAGAGATTGCACATTGATCTAAATGCCCGAGCAATGGGAAGTGCATTGGATGTAGAGTTAAAAACTTACAAACGATTCTCATTACTTTCTGGACACCCGAAGTATCATTTCTTGGACCATCTGGGCATTCCTGTATTAGTCCATACTTGTCTAAAACATAGTTTACAATTGCCTCTGGCTGTAGTGGATGACTCATGAGAAAAGGGAATTTCAGCACCTGCTGGAACAACTCTTCTTTGGAAATATCCATTCTGAAGAAATAAATCCCAGACAATTTTTGAGTTGGAGAAGTCATCAAGACTACACTGTGAGTACGATGGCAGGTAAGGGCTTGAGATTTTCATGATATGAAAAGCTGATATGTTGCGCTTTCCAAATGTATAATCCATTTCACCAAATTATTCCAACAATTTAGGGCATCATACTGGAAGTTTGGTATCCAGACAATTCATAAATTCATTTCATATTAAGGTTACACACGGATAACGCCGGCGAACAATTCCTTTTTCCTTTCATAACCTGAACAGGAAGAGACTACCTAGCTAATTTCTGGAATAAAATACTCTCCAGTGTGGATATGGAAACCCTAGCGATAGCCGAACATTGTATCCCTTTTTTCAGGCTAAAGGGGAAAATGCTCGATTCCCTCATATGAAAACCTTCAAAACTCCTTAAGAAACAAAATACGTGGAAGACCGTTAAAATTATAATAATCTATGATGTATGTGCAACATATAAAAAATGAAATTGGATTGGCGCAACATCCTTCAAATTTCTCATTTTTGGCGGAATTGTCCACAAAATAGCATCACTGTGCACTGGCGCGATAAGCGGAGAGATTTCACTTGGGCTGGAGTATTTGCTCAGCTAAGTATCTCCTCATGTTGTCCTTTGTCCCCTTTCGACTCCCCCTGAGCTTCGGAGTCCAGATGGGAATAGGTAGGAAATTCAGAAATAAACGGAAAGTCACGTTCTTGTCTAAAATTAGACCGTTTCAATATTGCTTCGGTTTTCGGTCTGAAGTTTTCTGCAGCATCCCAATAGGTAGTTATGTGCCAAGTTTTATCTTTCCGCACTAGCTCAATACGCAAGGACAAAAAAATACTTGAAAACGTCGGCTCACCAAAATATGCCCCCAGGGCATGGATCTGAAATTTTTCATTTTTCCTGAACTCATCGTCTCGGTAGGCACGTCCATGCCAAGTTTCAGCTTTCCATGTCTCTCCATTTTACTCAAGCAAAAATAATATTATGGAGGGGGAATGAGTAACGGGACATGGAAGGCAAAAAAGCCAAAAGAAAGTCAACGATTGGGCGGGAATTGAACGCAGACCTTCTGATCACCAGTCAGCTATGCGACCTCTACACCATCGAACCCAGCACAACCAGTTGAATCTCTGAAAGACATCCTCATCTGTCACAAAATATATTTAAGATATATTTATATTTAAATATTTATATATTTAAGATATAATATATTTCAAAATATATAAAAACGTTTCCCCCCAAAATTTTTACCCCCAGGGCATGTACCTCTAAAGTCGGATTTTTTCTGAACTCTGCATCCCTAAAGGTACATGTGTACCAAGTTTCACCTTTCCATTTCTTTCCAATTCGCCACGACAATTTTTTTTTCAAATCTTCGAATTAGAACATGGTTAGAATTAGCGTCAGTCAGTCAGTCAGTCATGATCGTCTATATATACGAGATTAGAAGGTCGTAGGGAGACGTTTACGTGAGGAACACAGAAGAGGCCGGTCACTATAGCTCAGTTTTACTTGCCCAGCGGATCCCCAGACAGAGGAAGAAACCCCCTATGGGTTTGGGGATCGATGAGGATCATTCCTCTTCCTGTTATGATCGTTGCCAGCCGGAAGGGAAACGGGAAAAAATCGTTTTGCTATGCTCCGCAAGTATCAATTTGTGATCGAGCATGAAGGACTCAAAAGAGCCTATGAATCGAGATTATTCACGTTTTACAATCTAACCGTTTTACAGGTCAGGTGTCTGATGGTGAAAAGGTGGACTGGAGGGACACGTGGTAATACAAATTAACAAATAAAAAGCATATTTGCCTAGGTCGAATAATCGTGCTCAATGGTCAATAACTAGAGGGAGAAGTTTATTTCCGAACTATATTGAAGGAGATGCAAGGACGAAGACGAACGATGTTTCCTTCGGGGAAGACATCTCAGACCTCTTCGAGGCAGTGTCCACCACAATGATTTCTTCATCATTAACCCTTATCTTGCCGATTTGTTTATAATAAAATATTTATTAGGGGAACAGATGCTATCTCTTTGCACGACAAGGGTTAACCTCTCTCCCCCCCCCCCCATCTCCTCCATTAACTTCCATATGCTGTGCTCTTTCCTTCCCCCTTCATTTGTTATCTCCTTTCTCAGGAATCCATACTCCGGTCATTAATTTCAGGTTTAGCTGACGTCTGACCAGACCAAAATTTGCACTTTCGAACAGGTGAAACGCAATCCGAATGAATGAATCGCGGTCTTCGTGATCGGATGCGATCCGCGCGGCATCCGCCAGGAAGGGCTCCCATAAGCAGAAGAGACATTTCAAAATCTGGCTTGTGTGTTCTGCCGTGTTCCCTCATCCATTCGTCCTTCGCGTTATTCAAGTTCACGGAGGGATGTTATCTGTCCATATTATGTAGATAAGGGATGTCGGGGAAGGTGCACTTTATGGAGGAGAGAGAGGAATATTCTTCTCTCCCTCAACTGCATTCTCACTCACGCACCTATCACGCATTCACGCACTTTCGCGCTCCTTCCGCACCCGCTTTCCTATATCATTCATTGTTTACGCAGAGGTTAACCAATTCGTTCGAGCTCTATCGCCTTCTACATTTACTCCAAATATAAGAATTAACGCTCTGATGTAGGTTGAGAAAATTCTTGATTTTTTGTTAAACGACAATCCTGACTTCAATTGAATCCATGATGATGATGAAAACAAAAATCTTTCTTGGATTAGATATAATGGATATAATTTTCTCAGTCGTGACTTCAGTTCTATTCCCCTTTAAAGCTGTCTTTTCAATGATGACCGTTGATCCCTAAGGATACTTTGCAATTTAATCTCTGACGAGAAATATAATCCACGCACAAAAAAAATCTAAATCTCATGCAGACTTCCATCTTTTTTTTCCTGAAGTGACCTCGATCGCATCTGTGCAATCCCTCAATTGAATCTGAACTAATTCGCATTTACCTCGTATTCCATCGAAGTTAATCATCGTCCGAAAGAACCTGGGCGCGTATTCACCAAGACGAAGACTCTAGCGGTGAGAGCCTAGCTAGTCTTTAATTGCACTCATTTCTATATCAGATGACTTTGAGCCTTTTTTAAAACTTATTTATCAAGGCCGCCTTATAATTTCGACAGTAAACTGGTTATAGACAAGAATATGGGACTCTCGCAGAAGGGAATTAAGCCAAAATTTTCAAATCTGAATTGAAATGAAAACGTAGTAACCGTGTGATTCTCTTGTCATCCCAAGATAATAAAAAAAGGTCCTCCGAAGAAATTCTCGTATTTTCAGCACCCTGTTTGCACATACCTACCGTCACAGAATCCGCAGTCACTTGCGATTCCTCATTTGCAATTGCAATTGGCAATTTAGATGCCATGCTTCTCTACCAACATTGTTGCTCCGAAAAAACAGTCCTGTATTTTTTAAAATTATAAATGACCTTTATTTGCAAGACATGCCCTTTACAGGAAAGGATATGAGGTGAGATGAAGTAGAATATACAGATTGCTGAATAGAGAGAATGATCGATTGCGGTGACAGTTGATTCAGGCTGTTGTAGTAGGAGAAAGGAAGATCGGGGGGTCGAGTAGATCAGCGGCTAGTCATCAGATGGTGTTGTCAGGCCTTTTTTCTGTTTTATCTTGAGAGGAGGGAGGGAGGGAAGGTGGGAAGGTGACGTCCTTTCAAATCACAGATCAAAAATCCTAAATTAAATATGGAATATGTGCAGTAATACCTGGAATTTCCTCGGCGATTAGATTTGCGACTTCATTCTTGTCCTAACTCCGGTGGAACGCCAATGACGTCTCGATGAAAGCGTTCAGACGGAAAAACGTCGAAGGCCTCGTCTCGGCACGAATTGGGTTTTGTGAGGCACTCGATCCATTTTCCTCGGCGGAATTCCCCTTTTAGATGGTGAAATGCCCACTTGGAACATGTGTATAACCTGCAAAAGTGTGCAGAGGCGTAGGGAAGGGGAAGGGGGTTAGGGAGTTGGAATTCCCCCCCCCCCCCCCCTTAGGCTTCCCGGTCAGTGATACTGAAAGGCATATTTCAACCTTCCTTGGGCATTTCAATTTTAGCTATGCCCCTTCAGGGAAAGTCTGATGTCCATTAACAGACTCAAGATCATGATTTCGTTGAAAGGGTAAATTCAGGGGAGTGGAGCAGGGCTTTGGGTTGGGATGTCTCCCTGGCCTCAATCCCCCTCCCGATTTCCTTCCTACGCCACTGAAGGTGTGGAATATATTTTAAAATTCTACACTCTGACATGTCGCTTCAGAAGGCGGCAAAACTCCATACATAGGACGGAAGGACATACGAGAATATAACGGAAGTCCTCTCACGTACCTTAGGCCGAGTTCATACTAGTGCTGTACGGCATGCTGGATGCTGCAACTGCATACTGTCCAATGTAACATGCCCGTGTTGCATTGGATTTTGCCGCTGCTGTACATGCTGTACAGCACGAGTATGAACTCGGCCTAACACTCCGTAACAAAAGCTTCGACCCTCAAAAAAATTACGACAAAATATGACCCCTCTCCTTCATAATTAAAAAATAATAATAATAAGATAAATAAGCAAATAAAATTAGTTTGAAAAAGAAACTCGTTGATTAAACACTTATCACTAACACTCTGGATTACACACATTGAGAGATGATTAAAATATTTTAAAAAAGGAAAGGAAAAGTTTTTACTTTCATTCGGTTCCTTCTTCAAGGAAATAATTTTCCTTTGTCTATGTTCATTTTGATTAATGGTGATCATCCATTTGAGATTATAAAAAAAAAGCAAAAGGAGATGGGGAAATGTAGGGTAGAATGGTGGAAATAGAAAATTGCGATGCCGAGAGAAAGACGAACGAGGGCAACGTCCAAAGGGTAACTGAGTCTGTTTGGCCTGTCTGGGCAGGTCCAGGCATGAAACTGCAACTTCGCGAGTTTTGCAACAAGGGAGAGGGAAGTCAACAGACGTTCCCATGCTTCCAATGCCCACTCCACTGTTTGTAAGGGTGGTGGATGCGGGTAGGTAGTAGAGTTGACTCTGTGTCGTGTGAGTGATTACAAGTAAACAATTACTTGTAATCGTATGAGGTGTGACCTACATATGGTGTCAGGTATTAGGCGTGACCTACCTATGGTCTGTGACATACCACATCGCTTTGGATGTGAAGTGTGACCACGGTTTGCGTGATACACCCTTTTTTAAAGCATGATTTTACTATCCAAAACCACTTGGAGGGCAAGTTTCGTCATTTGACTATCGTCGGGTTTCACATTAGATTAATCGATGAACCTAGACTTGATGTCCCAAATGTCTCAAACCTGTTCATGGTTTGAGGCCACGTCACTAGACCTCAACGAAGTGCCTTGGCTCAGGCATTGTCCCAAGCATTTTTTTAACCTCGATCTTGCAAAATGCCCTGTTCATGGAGCCAGTTAACTACGCTCTCCTTACTACTGATGATCGAGAAAAACCTCGGCGTCGCATCGTGGCAGCTACTGGTGCTGATAGAGCAACGCTCTTCTATACGGAGTCCAAGTGGATTCTGCGCAGCTATGCGCTGATTGGCAGTGGACGGAGAGCCGTTGAGTTCGAGAAACAATGCCACGTGCTCCCGTACTCAACAATGGACCGCGAAGGTCGCGACGTCCAGTTAAAGGGTTGTGGCGTTAGTTCAGATCCGATTCGCAAAGAATATTGCTTGTGGAATTTAAATTGGTTTAAGGCACACTTTATTTCCAATGTTCCCTCTTTTGGCCGCAACAAGGCCCGCTCTATAGTCCCGTCCGGCGTTTCATTCTAAGTGAAGAAGGGGTTCCAAATGTTTCATGGACAAAACAGACGTCGTTTTCGCTATTTGAGCATAGGGGGTTAGAGCATTGGCCCGGCATTGGCCCAGCATTGGCCCGGCCCGACCGCGATCCTTCTTCGGGTCGAGTAGGGTCGAGTCGAATTTAAGTTCGAGTAGAATTCGAGTTTCGGGTCGGTGCGGTCTATGACTTGATTCGGGCCTATCGGGTCTGGTACCAGAAAAAAGGGCAGTGCTGGACTCAACCAGAGGGTAGCAACTTGGTGAAAAATCGCGAAAGTGTCCCTTTGCTTGATTCCGTGTCGATGACCATCGATCGCATCGATTTTGCGTCAGTTTTAGCGCAAAAGGACTAAAGGGCGCTAATATCGATTTATGTATTTAAAAAATGCTTGGGAAAATAGATATTATTGGTAAACTTCATGCATGGACTATTTTGGCCTGTGGGCCAGATGNCCATATGTCTGGAACGTCTACGAAGCAACTTTGTCTGCAGCCGACCGAACCAATAACCAATCCGAGGGATGGAATCACAAACATCTTCACATAGTTGGCCACAAACACCCTACCATTTGGAGATCTATCGCTGCCTTCCAAGCCGACAATGCTACTGTTGCAACTTCTATCCTGCAGAACGCAACTGGAAATCCTCCCAAGAAGAAGGTGAAAAGGGCAACACAAGACTATCAGAAACGACTACATAATCTGTGCCTGGCCAACAGTCAGAAGCAGAAAACAACTGAGGAGTTTCTCCGCGGAGTGGGACATGCTATTCGTTACAAGAATAATTAACATGTGATTGTTCCACTTTGCAAAAGCGCTTCAAGTGTCGCCTACATATCCTGTATTATTTAATTTGTTCCATTTCGGCAATGCCATAAATGAGATGCTTTTTTGCAGAATGAAAAAAAAAATAAAAACCAGGAAAATATTCAAGTGGGCATTTTATCGTACTTTGCAGGTATGGACGTTTTTTCCATGGGCATTTTTTCTTGTGGGCGTTTTTTCTGTGGGCATTATTTCCGTGGGCATTTCTTCAGTGGGCGTTTTTTCGTATATTCCATGGAACTTTACCCCTTCAGACCCACTGATGCGTATGAGAGAAATTTCAGAAGGGAGAAATGTTGATTGGAGGCGGATATTAGCACTGATTTCGAGGGCTTCCAGATTCCGCATAGACCAAATACAAACCTTTCCCAAGCGGACCGATTCCATCTTTGTGTGTGTGTGTGAAGATAAGGCAGTTTGTCGTTAACTATTGAGATACCCTCTTGTATATACAATACTATTAGAACCACTGGCCACGTCAGCCGGCACCGCGCACGTAACATTTCTGGCGCAGTCTAAACAAAGTCAAGGAATGGTCAAGGAGCCATTGTCATTCTTTATTTCCTTATTGTGCTCGGTTCCTGAATTTGCCAGCGAGACTGGAAGCATATGCGTTTAGGATTTTATTATTAAAATCAGTTTTTCTATGGTCCTTGCCGATTGGAAGGATGACCGAGTTGTCAACACAATGAATTACAAGTTGGGAGGCATGCGAGCTCCTTTTATCCGCGCAGACGATTCTGAATGAAATCTGTGAATTGTGCACGGGACTGAAAGGGCAATTTGAGAAACCTCAGACCCTTTCGAGTCATACACAAAGTCTTGCGGAACTCCATCGATATCCGGATGAGACAGCATGGGCGTTAAGTGAATGAGGGTAATTAGGAGATTCCAGGATGGTAATGGAAAAGTTGAAGGCGATGGGATTGAACCATTATGTTGGGTTATGTTCCACGTAACACCAAAAGTTCCAAAAGGATCCGCAGGATTTAGATAATGTTGTGGAATCGGCCAGGAAAAAAGAGAACAGAGATATGGTTGCTAAAAGGACCCTGTTTAGCGTTCAGGTTGCAAAGAAGACAACGAGTTCGTCTCCGTTTTGCCGATCCCACCGTTGAGGGATCCCCAAATTGAGCAGGTGTTCGAACGGTGTTTCCTAACGTTTCCGTGACTCCGAAAAGCCCTCTTCGAAACTCCGAAAGGGGGGAATTCGTGGGAATAAGAGGACTCCGGCTGTGACAAACGAAGCGCGGCGGCGTGTTTGTTTTCTCTGCCACCAGGAGTGGTCTTTTGCAAAGAAGAGCATGCATCAGCGGCGAAAAAAATAGGGCAGATAAGGGATATTTTCTTTGTCGGACCCAGACCGTTGAAGAAAGATTGCATGTGGAAAGGACGTGGACAAGGAAATGGGAAACCGGTAAAATCCCTTGTCCTCCCCGACAGCGAGCGAGATAACTATTAGAGGGAGGAGACGAAGGGACTCCCATTTTGGTCCGGAAATGTGTACCGGATTGAATGTTCGGGTGAATCAGGCCAAACTGGAGCAATTGCGCGTCTTCAGCCTTTAAAATTCCATAACTCTGGCAGTAATGAATCTTTCTTGAAATTTGAAACATCAATAAGTCATGTCAAAGCAATTCTTTCAATATATTTTGTCATTGTTTGAAGCATTTTTTTAGGACACACCTAACAGAGAAAATTGAATTTGTCACACCTGTAACGCGTCTTTGCCTTGGAACACTCAGAACATTCCTCTGCCAAACGAATACTTGTTCTCTGATTTTTTCAAACAAATGGCACAACATTCCAAACATATTATTTATTTTCAGAATGCACTCCAACTGCTATTAGAGGCAGCGTCTCTCAAGCTTTGCCAAGGATTATAGGTGTCCTCAGAATTGGCACTTTTTTCTGTCCCACCCGTAACGGCAGCGTCATAAATAGGTGAATTGAAAATGGTGAGCTGATATTTTTCACTTGAAGAGGTCATCTTACCTACAGGAATTACACATATATGGAATCATCATAGTTCTGTAATAATTTTGAAAATTAATTGCTTTTTGCTTTTACCCGAAAATGTCAAACATGATATAACATGTCCCACCCGTAACGCATGTCTTGCATGGTTACCCTGTTAGGTACAGGACTGATCCATGCTGATGCGCATTTCTGCGCCATGATAGGAGACAGCGGGATAAATTTGAACAAGGTGGTACATGTGAGAGGAGACATTTCAAATCAAAATTGTCCCACCCATAACGTTTTTTAACTCTTTAAAAACACAATTAAACACTGTCATTAATTTTATTTTGATAATTCATGCTGTTTGGCATTGTGGATGATAGCAAAAATCCAAAATCGTAGCATCCTAAGTTAAACCGTTTCAGTGATACCATAAGGCAAAGTTTTTGAAAAAATGGCCAAAAGTATGCATACCAAAAAATTTGCAACTCTTTATCTAAGAATTAAACAACCGACGATAAGGAATCCAATACAAATCCTTAAAAAGAGCTTTCTATTAATATGCAACGTGTATATGATAATGCAATAATTAATAATTAATCCAATTTTAAACATCTTTAATGTTTGTCCCACCTGTAACTTTCGTTACGGGTGTGACAAAAGTATCATGTGGATGCAGAATGACTTGAAATCTTGTGTTTCATCCCTTGGGGTGGTTAATTGGGTACATATAATAACAATATAACAACAATCGAAACAATTTCGACCCACGGTGACCCATTTCGACCCATTGTGACCTACTCTGAATCTCACTATTTAATAGTAGCCAGGGTTGACCAATAGAGATTCAAGGTGACCCATGGCATTCAATAATGACCTAACTTGGTCACTCTTTTTAAATTTTAGCATACTTACATCGTCTTAGGAAAATGAGGCCCAAATTGGACCGATTGGACAATTTCGGTAAATTTAGGTCACCATGGGTCACTTGCAGTCACTATGGATCAAATTTAGTCACTCTATCTCAATTTTAGCATTCTTCAGTCGCCCTAGAACAGCAGTACTCAAACTGTGGCCCGCGGCCGCATGCAAGTCTTTGTTTTGCCAATAAATACCATTGCATGAGTAATATTTTGGCCGACTGGATTTCTTTTATCTAAAAAAAATACTAGTAAGAATTTACTAGTACATTTTTTTTTAAGTGCGGCACGCGCAAGGTTGGTTACATCCGTAGGCAGCCCCCAGCTCAAAAAGTTTGAATACCACTGCCCTAGAATAATTAGGCCCAAGTTAGGTCGATCGAACAGTTTGGGTCACCATGGGTCACCTTGGATCACTTTTGGTCAACTCTGGCTACTATTAGATAGTGAGATTCACGGTAGGTCACCATTGGTAGAAATGGGTCACCATGAGTCGAATTGTCACACCGTGAGCCAAAATGGGCCAAAATGGGTCGTTATGTGCAACTGTGGGTCAATTGTGTCACTGCTTCTATTTTTGTAAAAGCATATATCACTCTCAGATAAATAGGCCCATATTTAGTCAATTGGACAATTTAGGCCACTTCGGGTCACCTTGGGTCACCCACTATCATTTTGGGCCACTTGGACCAGACTTTGAGATTAAGGGAACTCAGGAGTTTCAGAATCAACTCAGATTAGCTTGTATGTTTCAGACAATCTAGGCTGGAAATGATCCCCATGTTATTTTCCTATGATTCCTGACTTTTGTAACCCCCTGTACCTAGGTATATATCAGATTTGTCAGAAGTCTATAATGTTTTTAAGTATCATCGAAATTTTCAGAAATTAAAATTTAAAATTTAAAAAGTAAAAATTACAAGACCACAAGACTGAAAATAAGGTGTCCTACCCGTAGCAAAATTTGTTTGCTGTCGGGACACTTATGCATCACTGACAAATTGCCCTGCTTGTTTCCATTTATCTACCAAATTTTATTTTAAAGAATGTGTGTCCCTGTCAAGAAAAATAGCCTTAATAATGGCCATCGATTCATATCTGAATCTGCATGAGGATTGGAAGTTGGTTTGATCAAAACATTTGTTCCACCCGTAACACTTCAAAGCCTAGCTAACCTAACCACGTTCTAGAGAAGTTAGACATCTGAAACTTGGTACACAAGTAGCTATTGGGATGTAGAGTTCAGAAAAAAAATCCGAATTTGGATATTTCAGGGGGGATTGATTTTGTAAGCCTAGGCCTAGGCCCAGCCCCCCCCCCCCGACGGAGGTTTAGGCCTAAGCCATTCTCAAACATACGTTCCTACTTCTGTCATAGAAGGAAGTGTGCGTAACTGCTAGGTTGTTCACTCCGGAGGAATTCCGACTTTGGAAGGGGGGCTGATTTCACAGGCCTAGGCCTAACTCATGGATGGACGCTTAGGCCAATACCATTCTCATGCACTCTCTTCTTCAAAGGTAGCGGGACGGAGAACAAAACACCTGTTGGCTTGCAAACTACAGGTAACAGTTCGACATTGGAGGTAATTGCCCTGAAGGGACTGATTAAGCAGGCCCATATCTAACCTTTGGACATCTCAGGCCTACATCGATCTCAACTCAATGGCATCGAGGAACTTTTCGGCCTATTTGAACGGAAAACTTGTTGCATCAGCATGCGGCGCAAGGTCTTTGCCCTATGTCTTTCTAGGTCGTAGGCTAGGTAGAAGGACTTGGGTTGATGCGTACCGGTATGCTTGTGCATGCGAATTGATTTCATATTTTTTTGTAGCAGGGAAACGGCAAGGAAGATTTTCCCTGGACTTTCCGATTCAGAGTGGTTATATCCAATGCAGGACGCTTAGACCAATGCCATTTCTATGCTCACACTTCAACTATGCAATAAGTAAGTAGCCATAAACTGCCTTCGTGAATGACGTATTTTCTCTTGGACAACTGTAGCATTAGGTAGAGTTAGAAAAAGGGATTCCATAAAAGTACTTGTGCCTAAAAAGAAATATGAAGATAATGAAAGAACTCCCCCATACAGTGAACGTAGTCTATGAAGAGTTATTGAGTTAAAATTCTCAAGTGTCTTATGTGGTTCATGTGGCTGCTATTACTTTTTTTGGAGGTTGATATGCAATCAAGAGTGTGTCGACCATAGGCAGGAATTGAATACACCAACACTAAACGACGCACTAACAATTGTTAATCGGTGATCATCATGCTACAAGTCACATGGCGTTACTAAGACTATGTTCTAAGACACCTTTTTTTTAAGATGCCAGAGCCAAAGGTGTGGGAATTGAACCCGTGAGCAAAGAAGTTTGACCGCATTACTAGGGGTGAGCATGGAAAACGGATGCCTGAAAGTGAAATTCACTAGTAATTTCCTTAAGCCGCAGATGCAGGATGCCTGAAATTAATATATATAGACTCTATATATATTAGATGGTAGGGGAACGAACAGGATAAGGAGAAATAATCGAACTCTAGATCGGCAATCCCACTGAAGGTATTCCCCCCACATTAGTACGAGGGGGGGGCAATGAGATAAAGATTGGCGATGAAGATTGCCCTTGTGAGAGGTGAACGTGGTAGTATGGGAAAGAAGAAAGTATGTGATAAGATTGTGACAGAAACGCGGGGTTCACATGGGGCTTGACGTGTGGACATCTGCAGGAGATTCTAGGAAATTTTAGTTCGACAGGGAATCGTTAGGTAGCGGTGACCTCCTCATACGGGTTATACTGTATGAGTAGCTTCGGGCTCAAATTATCCTCGTTGTCTACGAGTTGCCACCAAGTTAATCGATTCCATATGATTCAACGATACTTGAGGAGTTCTCTGGAAAAAGTGTGTTTGTGCTCATACACCCGTATGGACACATAACGCCATTTTTTCCAGAGAACTCCTCAATTACTACGAGACATTAGGAAGTGGTAACCGCACACTTGCCTTTCGCAAAGAGTAAAAAAAATCTCATGGCTGTCGACGTAGGGAACTTTACTCTCGCGCACATCGGGAACGTGACAGTTTGTTTAAAACCAAAATGACGATGCCCTTGTATGTCTTGCACCATTGCTATGGATGTCTGCGCATAGGGAAGGCAAAGCAGAGCTACGTTTGCGCAAAGTGTACAATTGTATGGGCATAACGAAAACTACCCAGCACTTCTATTCTCTCCTCTTGAGGCGGGCAGTTTTAAAACAATCATTTACCATAGCAAGATTTCTCACCAGAGCCACTGATGGGAATATGTTTGACATGTATCTTGGATCAGCAATATCATCGCTCATTCTACCCCTAGCGAAATGGCAGCCACTAATTTTAGAGTTTTCTGTAGACTTCCAGGGCCCTGCCACAATTTCTGTATCAATCACATTATAGCAGGCCAAGTAAAAGGAAGATCCGATTTCTGACATGTGATGAGAAAGTAATTGAAAAACTGGTAGAGCCTGAATGCTTTCAGCATCAAGTCCTTTATTTTTATTTTTTTATTTACTTTAATTTGTACATTTAAGAATTGTTCAACCGGTGAGAGTAAAGAGATTTCCTTGATTCCTTCAAATTATTACTCTCTTTTAGTTAGTTTGGATCTATACCAAAGACGGTATGGATTGAAAGTCAAAACTGTTAGGTGACCCTATTGAACCAAAAAAGTCTTCATGACAAGCATTTTGTCCACGACTCACTCCTTTCATGAGAAGAATCCCATTCCTAATGTTTTGTTAATTCTTTCCTGAGATTTGGAAAGTGGAAGAAAGTTTTCTATGGACAGGATTGGTAGGAATAAGAGTAACCCACAAAAACACAACTCTTGTGACTTGTGCTTAATTTGACATATGTACTTAACACCCATTAAATCATATCTATGATTTTATTGCATCTATAACTGTACCATATGGATAAACACGCAGCTTTCTTGTCATGTCGGAAGATTCTTCTTGGATGTTGCTTTCATGTCATTGGTACAATATATCTGCCAGGCCCTGGAAAACCTCAGGAAACACAAGAATTCGCGGTTGGCATTTTGTTGGTGGTCAGAGTGATGATCCTGTAGATCCAGGATACAAGCCAATCACATTCATTCGAGTGTACAGGTGAGACGTCCTTTGCCAATTGTCCACTTTGCCTGCCTCAAGGCAAGATCTAAAGCCAGAAACATTAAATTTCCTACAACAACAAGAAAACAAACAGGGAGTGTCTCTCTGCTTATTATCACCTTTAACAGATTCCATCAACCTTCCTGAAGATGATGTTTTCCATCCAGAATTTATAATAAATTCAGAAGTGAGAACCTCTGAGGTGTCATGAAATGAAGAAAGAAATGAAAGGTGGGAAATCGTTGAGTCTTCCAGCTCTCATGACTCGTGTGTGGGAATGCAGGTTACGCTCAATGTCCATGTCCTTACACAAACTTAGACTTCAATGGAGGTCCAAATGTCCCATGAAGATGCTTCCTCATTTGAGGGGCTACATGGGATTTTAGGCCTCGATGATGAGCTTGTACATTTCATGAGGGTGCCTACTAATTTATTTCAGTGTCTTTTGGGATTCATTACTATGAAGAGGAACTTGAGACTCATAACAGGCGCATACTTTTTACTTTTCTTGATGAAGATAAAGTTTTGACTGCCATTGTCTCTGCATTGAGTAGTGCTTGCATTATTCAGAAGTTGTGCTAGACACGTTAGCCTCTGTCTGGATACGAATCCTTTTCATGTTATACCTCACGAAAAACCTAATCATATTTAATGTTAATGTTGACTATTAGGCCGACGACACCCAATACTAGATTTGATCAGCATAGGTCCATCACAGGCGAAGGCATAGTATAAAAGTAATTGGCTTTTTAGGCTTCCTGGATGCTGTTATTTCAACTTCGAACCATCGATTACGTACTTCATTATCATTCTGGGCTTGAGGAAGTCATTCAGACAGATAAAGATGTATTTTTAAGACAAAAGCAGTTTTTGATTTGTGTTTCCGTAAAAATCACATTGAAGGTTGCGCGTTCGACTCCTCCCCTCCCCTCAGTTCAGGTTTATGCATCCCGCCGCCAGATGTCTCCAATTTAATGTTCCCAGCCAATGTCTAACTCATTGCCCAAGGCAACCGTGCACATTCTCTCCCCCGAGAAAGTCAGGGGAGACGGGGAATTTTTTTTCTCCAATGGAACTTTACAAGATGGAATTACAAACAATGGGTTTACGTCGTGTGGTCCGGGTGGCCCACCTGTAGCTCATCTTCTGGCCCACCTTTTCCCCATAGGAATGAAATAATTTTGGTAACTGGAGAATGTTTCCTGTTGGTTGTCCTGGATCACTCGGATCACTTTGAGGTGTCTTTCAGCATCTTTACAGAACTTGGCGCGATCGACTGGAACTGGGCCCGGTCCACTACTAATCACGTTCCGCACTCGGAATAATTTCTTACGTAAGTATGAAGTGTGGGTCTTCCCATTTTATTTCCTTAGTTTCTTGTTTCTAAGACGCCTGGTGTAGTCAGTAGCAGAGTGTTTATAGGATTTGGCTGTAGATGTAGTCCGTCGGGTGTGCGATAAAATAATGGCTGGTATAGCTGCATCACACCATCATGACACTCATGGCAGTCTGCCCCCCATGTACTTACCAAGTTCAGAGATAGCGAAAAAATAGTCAATGAAGGACCCTTTTCTGATATCGCCAAATCACCCGGCGTGTTCTGTATACTTTCGAGTGCCGGAGCCGACCTTGTTCTTAAACTTCCAATACTATCAACTCAAAAAAATTCCACAACTGCCAATTGGAAGGAATTTACGAAGTATGGACTCCATTACGATTCTCAATGCATTAAAACGTGTATTTTTGCAGGGCGAGGGAGAGGACGATGATTTAGTGTTCGAAGATGCCTTAAACGCAGCGCCGCACAGGACCAAGGAAAAGCGAAGCCCCCAATGGGGATGGCCGTGGGATGCTATGAACGAGGGCTCGTCGAGGACGACCACGACGACCACGGCGCAAAATCATCAAGGCAGGTTCTCGGATGACGAGGACTACGATCTCGAGGGATCGGGTCATCATGGAGATTTGGAGGGAAGTGGGGACCTACCTGACAGCTTTACTCTAGGTCAGATCCTCACCATGTGGGAAATTCAATCCCTTGTCTCGGTGGAGAAGGGTATTAACAGCGTATGTTAAGTGCCGATTAACACATTTCTAATTCATCTTGCCTCGTACCTTGGAAACTTATTCCATGTAAGGATTCCTGAATTCAGTCGGTCCTCTTCGATCCATCTGTTGAATATTAACCCTTATTGTGCCACAGCCGATTAGAGCAACGCTACGAATTTAATTGAAAAAGGCCTGTGTCGAAGAGGGTTAGATTAAAGGGTTAAAAAATGTTTCTAATCCGAACGTTCGATCGTGTTCCATTCCGAAATTCGGACATTTTCGTGCCAACTCTTCGACTCTGGCATTTTGAAGCGATATTTGTAGCATCGCTGTAAGCGACTCTATCACTAGAAGGGTTAAGTCTATTTTTGATGAAAACTATTGGATACACGAACCACAATATTTTTCGGATCGACTCTGGACCGTCACCTGCCATCGAACGTGGTGAAAGAGTGGAAAGGGACATTTGGGCGCACTTCAAAAGCCGTTCCTTTTCTTCATTATAGCGTTTTTATTCCTGGATCTAATCAGTAACCATTCCTTTTCCTACTCGCGTGACGGTATGGGCTGATTCTAAGTTATGAACACGTTGACCAAATGTTTGGTTCTCGATCTTTGCGCTTGAAACTAGGGACATCGCAGTCCTATGATTGAAAGGTTGGGGTAGGGGGTATGAGGGGGGGGGGGGGGGGACGATGGGAGTAGGGGGTAGGGAGTAGGTGAATGTTACCGAAAGAATGATGATACCTGAGGATTCATCTTTTACTCCCTTTGTTGGAGTGGCAGTTTGGCACGATGAATGTTCATGTCACGTTTCCCGTCTGCTTCCGAGGTTTCAGGCTTTCAACCACGAGGTTAAACTTGTTAATCCCTGGCTTTTACTTCAGTGTTGCCATCTCCAGGCAGACCCAGAAATCCTCGCTCCACGAGTAAAGTCGTGGAACGAATAGTCAGGAGTCTTTGTACTCTCCATGACACTTTCTGACTAACGTACATTTTGGTTTCTTTTCGGACCTTGGGTGACTGTACACGACAGAACTGAAATGGATAGATTTTGACTGGCTAGACGTGTTCGTGGGAAAAAAAATTAGGAATCGAAACTGTTCTGATGGGTCGGACGAGGTCGATTGCTGTGAGTTTCACTGGGAAGAAAATCAATATTTGAGGCAAATTTGTCGATTTATGAATCTTTCCGAAAACGATTTAGATTGCCGTGAGGATGAGTTTACATGCCAGGACGGGATGTGTATCGACGGGCGACAACGATGCGACAGAAACCGGGACTGTGTCGATGGCTCGGACGAGATCTTATGCCGTGAGTTCCATGAGAAATACGATCGAGTCGAATCGAGTCATCGAACGAGTAATAATTCCCGTCCGACGTTGACCTAGCTTGCCCGGAGAAAGAGGTCCGATGCAGTCATGGGACATGCCAGGATGCACCTGATGAAACTCAAGCTGCGGTGAAAAATGGTGCGAGTCGAGTTGCTCTATTTTTCGTCGCGTGGATGCAATAGATGCAAACAGCATGAGGCTTTTCTTCGTCGAGTCTCACGTTGTGTACACTTCATGTCATCAAGAAAGGGCAGGTATGTGATGAGACAGAGCCAGCAATAATTAATTGATTATTGGTCTGTACATCTGCAGGTAATGTTCTGATTCACCCTGGCTGGAATCCTGATTATTCTTAATTTGTTTTTAGGCATTAACTAACTGAATGCCTTCTCAAATGAAATGCAAGTCTTTCTGAATGAATGAATCATTGTAAAGAATGCTTTCATCCAGCTGAATACAAATGATTTCCTTAACTGCTGTATGAGAATTTTATTGGATACATTCAACTTCAAATTACTCCAACAAAAAAAACTAATAAAAAAAATGAGTAAAGAAGACGTAAGCTGAGCACGTGAATGACAAGGAAAAAGAAGTCCTATGCTTCTATGTATGGCAAGCGATATTGCACAGTCCGGCTGTCTGACGTGAGTTTGAGCCGAAGGAGAATTGAACTGGGACTTACTAGGAAAGTCCCTTTGCAGAAAATGAAGCACTATCAGAAAGTTCGACGACGTTGCGATGGCGACCCGGATTGTCGGGATAACTTACATTCGACGTAATAAACGCTGTGGTGAAAAATTTGCAACTTTGGTTGGCTTCCACTTGGTGTTCGTGGTCATAATCACCTTAATACTTGTACGAACATTTGAAATAAACGAAGACTTATGGTGAAGGTCAATATACTGTATGATTCATTATGAATTTCTGTGGGGATTGAATTGTACCAAAAAATCCTTCACTGAAATTCTCTTGTCAATTGTGCATCAACTCAGTTGATATGCAGTTGAGGCCTTCTCATAGTCTCACAAGAATTACTATGAATTTTGCACATTTCAAGGACAACGTGCACGGTGTTTTTTTTTTTTCATTGCCATACTGTAGAGGGATGGCATGTTCAATGGAATGTCCTGGCGGCGTAGTAGTAGCTCACTGGGCCGGTAATCAGGAGGCTTGGGTTCGACTCTACGCCGTTCCCTGGTGTTCTTTCGTTCTCCCATGCCATCCATCTCATCCTTGTATTGTCGGAAGAGCTCAACTCTCCCGACTTTCGCGAGATGAACCATGTAAGGCTAGAGTTTGATCCCGTTCTCCGGCAGGGTGACAGGATCCTGAACCGCCGACTTGAGTCATTCCTTCATTGCTTTGTTTCGCCTTTTCTTCTCTGTAGTGAATTTCGGCAGTAGCACCACTTCCTGTTGGGTCGTTAGCACATTTTCGCCGAATCTCACTATGCTACTGGCACAATTTATCGCCTTTTTCCGAAAGTGATGTCACAATAGAGGTCCTCGTGGGTCGACAGTAGGAAAATTTATGCCCGAAGGTGATCACTGTTTTAAAAAAAAATGTTTCAGTGTTTAAAATTGCCTCCTCGTCTTTTTCATACATATCGGCACCTGTCCATCGTGGGTTTCAGATGTCAATGTGAAGGAAAAGGGAAAGGTGGTGCTTTTGGGGAGGGGGGGGAGGGTGCGACTCTCGTTTGCAACTTAATTTGAAGAAAGGGAGTACCATGTATTGGTGGAAGACGTTCGTGTTCGTTCGTCATTTGAACATTTGAACTCCGTGAGGTCGCTTCAAAATTTCAAGTCACATCTTGATTTTCTGGGAAACCAAAGGCAGGCGCAGGTATAACGTTTGAGTAATAAAAAAGAAGAGTCTGAATACTTTTTTTAATGTGAGGATTTTTTCAAATAGCAGTTGAAATATGAACCAATAATGAAGGAATTCAGAAATTCCTTCATTCCTCCATTCTGCTGGGGTGCCGCCGACATTTCGCTTTTCGAAAAGGGTGCCGTTGGGATGAAAAGGTCAAAAACCGTGCTAATCTGGGGAAAGGGAAGGTTGAGTGAGCATTGCATTTTATTTTCTGGGATTGGGGATGTGCGTTTCTTCGTTCGTACTAGATGTCCATTTATGGGCGGGGAGAAGGCCTTCACCTACGGTGAGAAAGCGCTTTCCGGGCTCGTATTGAGTGTTTTACGACCCTCGCTGGTGGTGGCTGCTCTCCTCTTGTGTCCTCGAAACCGGCTGAGGAAAAAATGAGAATGAAGAAGGATTTGATTCGTGGAAGAAGTGAACTGCTGGGTGCAGACGGCGTCGATCTGCTTTTAAAAACGGTTTTTCCGTTTCGACCGACATGTGGCGATGAATGGAAACGTCAAAAATAATTAATCATTACATAAATCATAAATAAATGTAGGAATGCAATGAACGAACGGATGGATGGGATGACTGCACGAATGGAATGAACAATTGAAACTGCAGCAAAATATTGTAATAAAAAAAATTTACAGTGGGAAATATTCCTGTCACCTACTCAGCCTTGACAAAAAACACCTTCTGCATACTTCATGCACGACCTTGAATGACGTAGCTGCTGGTAATACACAACAACAGAGTCTTTCGGAATTCATGGTCGATCAGATCGTGGCGCCAGGAGGAAGAACATTCACGATGGAGAAGAAACAGAAACCGGTGCTTCATTTGAGCTGAGCAGCTCCTGTTCCCCCTTGTCTTTACATATTATTTTACTCTTCGTAGTTTCAAAATATGACGGAAAGACTGGCAGTTTTTGTATGCGTTCGAAACCGAGATTTTCATTAAACGTTGCTCACGAAAGAAATTCTGAGGAGTTTCAGACTCTTTTTTAGTGGGCCTCCTTTCCTGAAAAGTTAGAGACCACTTACAGTCTCGTCCTGTCCGTCCGTGTGTCAGTGTGTCCGTGTGTCCGTGAGCCACGCTTTGGTTGTCCGACGATAACTGAAAAAATATTGGTCTGATCAATGCGAAAATTGGCTAGCGGGTAGATATGAACAAGATACAGGCTGAGTTCGTTTTGTGGTGAATTTGCACCAAAATGGGCATTTTTATTTTTATTGCAAATTTTGGTTTTGAAATTTGGTCGCGGAGGGGAAGGCGACCTGTGAGCCCTTCAGGATGCAGATCACAATGCGCATGTGCGTACGACCCAGGCTTTTGGGCGCGGCGCCGTGTCAGCAACCAGAGCTGTCAGTTCCCTACCAAACTTCGTGGCGGATGGATTCAAACGCGCACAGCCCTCCATCATCCCATCATCGTTTCATGGGCACCATTTGTCTATTTTTTACCGAATATAAATGGGAAATGAGGTTTTTGATGCTCGAAGACCTGAATAGAGATGGCATTTTGTTCAATTACGCTAGGTGGCAAAATGAGGGTTTCCTTAACTGAAAGGAGGCCCACTACTGGATTGGGCTTCCCCAACTTGTTTTAATTTCGTTTAATTATGTACGGTTGACCTAAAATAAGACCCAGAGCTTAATCCCTTGGTCACTGGGAGAAAAAATTGACCATAACAACTATGGAGTACCTGAGTTTTATTTTGCACGCACCAGAGTCACCGTTACGAAAAATGTGCAGGAGGGGAGAAAATAATGCCAACATGATCCTGCTGAAGGGAATCCCATGTTAAACGGGAAGTTGCGCAGGCAAGAAAGTTGACACGCCAACGCAAAGGAATGGTGCATGCTAATGCTCAGTCCTGTGCGACTTCCTGTCTTTAACATGGGATCGTGCGGTTTTTTGCAGGTTTTTGTTTTCTCCTTTCCTGCTCACAGCTTGTTTGCAACGTTCATTCTGGAGTTTGTCAATGGAATTCAAGCACCCTTCGGTTCGTCTGGCGTCTTGTTTATGCATGTTGTTCCATCGTGTCTTCGTCACGGCGCGATCGACTCGAGGATGAATTCTGTAAGACATAGTCCAGGCGATATTCGATCACAAGAACCATCTGTTAGTGTCTGGTAGAAGAAATTGGTTTCGTCTCAAAGACGCAGGTGACGCGACGCACCTGATGTTTCGGATTTCTCCGCGAGATATCTCTGGTGTGAGGGAGGTGCTGCGCGAGTGTACGCGATGCGAGGCGGTGCTTTAGCTTCTCCTCTGTAGAACTTTATCAGAGTCAGAGAGAAAAAGGAATCGCCCTATCACTGTACAACCCGACACCGAGCGGTACCTTGGGATAGTCATAAGGCACTTGCAATTCTCAGGGCTGTTTGACGCACCTTTGCGGGCGCATGCGCTCTCGGAAAATGCATTTTACCAAACTACGCGTCTTAGCCTGGGCTAGACATTTCTTTACGAGAAGATTTTTGACCGGATGGTGTTCTCTGGGTCTCCACAGAACTCGTTGCGCTGTATCGGTGTCCTCTCGAAGAAACGAATGCATTCTCGCTCTATCTAAATTCTTTCTCGCTATAGAGCATCGCCACGAATCATTATAATATTCATCGGGCCTTCTGACGCAATAGCATCGTGGTTCGAGGAAGAAGAACGTGGAGAAGTGATGACATTTCTTTCGCGTCACGATACATGATGAAACTTGGAAGAAGGGAGTTTCATTGTCTATTCTTCGGTTTGGTGCCTGGGAGGGGGATTCAGGTTTTTTTTATTATATATATCATTCCACAGTGTTCCATGGAAGGAGTCGGAAGATCCCAATTTCAGTGCAGGATGACGTCAAATTAAGAAATAGAGGTCTTCAAGTATTTATACCATTCTCTATGGAGAAGGGAGCTGTCACGTCGAACGGAAGTCGAATACGCCCTTGGAACAGCAAGCGCCACTGCTATCTCCGCATTCCCGAATGAGAATTTAATCCATTGTGACTCGGAACTAAGGCTAACGTTCCATCACCTATTTTGGGTTTCTTCTATAAACCCAATCTTTCTACTATAAACTAACTATAAACACAGACCAAGCGAGCCGCATTCCTTCTACCCAGCAAACAAGGCAACGTTGGACTAACGTTGTATGAACGTTCCGAACGTTTATTCAATGTTGATTCGACGGTATATGTTTCAAATTGTTTGCTGGGTATGTTTGGCCGAAAGAGTGAGAAATTCAATCTATTTTCTAACCCAATTGACCCATCATTCCCCAAAATAGATTGAATTTCTCTCTCTTTGGCTTTTTGACACCGAACTAGGGTTGGGGAAATCAAAGGCGTCCACTAACCCTATTAGCGCGATGACAGGTCTGACCGATCTAGCCACCTAGCCTAACCTAGGCTAACCTGATAGTTGGACGTGAAATAAGAGAGAGAGAAAAAAAGATTCGAGTCAAGTAGCTTTGGTAATAAATGCGTATAACTCTAGTAGTCACTACAAGTCCATCTACTGTATATGCAAATTACTTAATTTTTACATGAAGGAGTTCGACTCCTCTCATGGAGCAGAGTCCAACGATATAATTATACTACCCGAAATCAGCAGACACTATTCTGAAGTTGAGCCGTTTCTTTTAATCAATTTCCATCGTGTTTCTATTTTGAATGTCCATGGATTTTATGCTATAGGGAGACGATATGAAGTTTTCTCAGGGCCTCGTTTACCCCCAGCTAGCCCCGGTGCCATTTTCTTACCAATATATTATTTACCGCCGGATCCGTTTCACTACACTGTGCAATCGATCTCTCGAACTCGGACGAAACAGTGCTTTCTCGTATTGCCAGATTGCCGGGGAGAAAGCTGAGTTACATGTGGACATGTGAATGACGTCACAATGGTTTTATTTTGGCATAAATATTTGACATGTTGCAATGGGGGAAAATCCTGCCGCGCGAACTCGCAAATCGCGCTCCGAGACTCGCTTCTCTCACCCCTGCATATGGACATTCTCTCCTCTCGTCGTGCACACTCCACGTACCTTGGCGGAACGGATAGCGACGGCTCTTCTCTCGTGTGCTCTCTCTAAGAATGAATCATTCTTCGTGAGAAACCATGATTGGAATGTAGAGAGGAATCTCCGAGTATATATATATCGACTGCCGGTGTTGAGTGTTGGAAGTGGGGGTCCAACGTCGGTCCTTTCGTTTCTTGGATAGCATCGATCACGCCTTTGACGCCAAAAACAGTCAGAATGAAGGCGTGGAAATCGACTTCGGAGGGATCGGGTCTCCGCTTTTCGACTTCGAGGCACAAAAGATTCGTGTCCCTTTGGGCCGCTCTGTTTCTCCTTTCTTCGAACCTTTTCCTTCTATCGTCTGCTTCGACGGTGAGTCGCAGTCGTACGATATCAAGGGCATGCTGGTGAACTATTAAAAAAATATGTAATCCAACCAATATATTTTTAAATGTTCCAATTGTCCTTGAGAAATATTTCACACAAAAATTTCCGTCAATCAAGCAAAAACTTTTCATTTAAGCACTAAGCTATTTTTTCAAATCCAAAATAGAGAAGTAATTGCCCCACTGACATCGACGTTAATCAAGCCAAGGCCGATTAGAATGTTTGAATCGACGATGATGTCGTAATTGGGATGATTTATTCAATGGGAACAGCTGTCCCTTGTCCATTGAAATGAGAAATCCCGTCGATCTGAAACATGTTGCGAGTGGGAAGGAAACGAGTTGATGAATCACTGGCTTGATAAGCGGAGAGGTTTCCACGTGGGATCGAGTGTTTGCTTGGCCACGTATCGTATCGTTTCCTGTTAGTCTCGAACCCCTCCCCCCCCCCCTCACCCCCTCCCCCACCCCCTTTCGTCTCCGCTGAGCCTCGAGGTCCAAATGGGAATAGGTAAGAAATTCAGAAACAAACGGAAAGTCACGTTCTTTTCTAAATTTAGTTTCAATGTCGCTTCGGTTTTTCGGTAGCCGCTAGTGCATCACGTCGGAAACGTTCCGCGATCGTTCTTCATTCTTATCATTACGAGTCCTAGGGAGACGTTTATGATGTGGGGGAGACAGAAGAGGCCGGCCAATATTGCCCAGTTTTATTGCCCCGCGGATCCCCCGACAATGGAAGAAACCCCCCGAGGGGTTGGGGATCGATGGGGATCATTCTTCTTCCTATTATGATCATTGCCTGTCCAGCCGGTCGGAAGAGAAACGGGAAAAAAATCGTTTTGTCATGCTTCACAGATATCAATTTGTGACGGGGCACGAAGGACTCGAAAGAGCCTGTGAATAGAGATGATTCACCTTTCACAATCTCACCGTTTTAAGGGTCAGGTGTCTGATGGTGAAAGACAGGAGGGACACTTTCGTGGCAAAATAAAAAATAAAAAAAGAGCACATTTGCCCAGGTCGAGTCATCGCGCTCGATGGTCGATAACTAGAGGGGGAAGCTTTTTTCGACATACATTGGAGATGCAAGGACGAAGACGAACGATGTTTCCTTCGGGGAAGGCCCCCCAGACCTCCTCGAGGCAATGAAAGGGGTTCACCACAACGATTTCTTCATCATTAACCCTTATCGTGTCGATTTGTTTGTAACAAAATATTTATTAGGGGGACAGATGCTATCTTCCGGCACGACAAGGGTTAACCCCCCTATTTACCTTCCAAAGGCCGTGCTCCTCCCTTCCCCCTTCATTTGTTTTCTCCTTTCTCAGGAATCCATACTCCGGTCATTAATTTCAGGTTTAGCCGACGTCTGACCAGACCAAATTTGCTCTTTCGAACAGGTGAAACGCAATCCAAGTGAAAGTGTCGCGCGGTCTTCATGGTCGGATGCGATCCGCGCGGCATCCGCCAGGAAGGGCTCCCATAAGGTTGAAGAGACTCATCTAAACCTGGCTTGCGTGTCCTCCCGTGTTTCCACATCCATTCGTCCTTCGCGTTATTCAAGTTCACGGAGGGACGTTATCTGCCCATATTGGGGAGATAAGGGAAGTCGGGGAAGGTATACTTTATCGGGGAAGAGAGGAACATTCTTCTCTCGCTGAACTTCATTCTCACTCACGCACTTTCGTGCTCCTCCCGCACCCGCTTTTCCATATCATTCATTGTATCCGCAGAGGTTAACTAATTCGTTTGAGCTCTATCGCATTCTACATTTACTCCAGATCAAGGAATTAGGGCCCTAGGTTGAGAAAATGATCAGTTATGGTCATTCGACAATCCAGCTATCCAATTGAATTCGTTATTATGAATACCGCAAAAATCCTTCTATGATTGCAATAATTTTCTCAGTCATGGCTTCAGTTTTATTCCCCTTGAATGCCTACTTTTCCATGATGAATTTTCTTTTCCATGGTGATCTTAAAGATACCATGTTCAGTAATTTAATCTCTCACGGAAAATACAATTCACAATGTAAAAGAAACATCAATCTCAACCGGGTTTCCTTTTTTCCGGCGTGGTCTCAATTGCAACGGAACTAATTCGGAAGTTAGTCAGCGTCAGAAAGAATCTGGTCGCTTATTCACCAAGGCGAAGACTTTAGATAGTCTTTAATTACAATCCTTTCCCAATCAGATGACTTTGAACCTTTTTTAAAACTCATTTATCAAGGCTGCCTTATCCTTTAGACAATAGACAGGTTCGAGAATATGGGACTCTGATCTCGCAGAAGAGAATGAAGCCTAAAATACGAGATCTCAATCTATACTCCTGGTTCATGGCAGGGAATGAAAACGGAGTAACTGTGGGATTCTCTTGCCATTTCGAGAAAAAAGGCTCTTCAAATTGTATTATTTTCAGCACCTTGTTCGCACATACCTAGCATCACAGAATCCGCAAGAGGTACACTTGCGATTCCAAATTGCAATAGACATTTCATGCCATGCCTTTCTTCCTACATTGTTGAGCCAAAGAAACAGTTCTAGTTTTTTTTTTAAATTATCAACTGCCTTTATTTACAAGACATGCCCTTTACAGAAGAGGATATGATGTGAGATGAAGTAGAAGATACAGATAGGTGAATAGAGGGAATGATTGGTTGCGGTGACGGTTGATTCATGCTGCTGTAGTAGGAGAAAGGAAGATCAGGGGGTCAAATAGTTCCTCGGCTAGCCACCAGATGATGTTGTCAGGCCGGGGTCTCTAGGGGGAATAAAAGTTTGTCCTAGTTTTTTTTCTGTTTTATCTCGATAGGAGGGAGGGAGAGAGGGAGGGAAGGTGACCTCCCTTCAAATCATAAATCACAAATCATATATGAAATATGGAACATGTGCAGTAATACCTAGAATTCCCTCGGCGATTAGATTTATAGCTTCAATCTTGTCATAATTCCTGTGGAACGTCAATGAATTCTCGCTAAAGCGTTCAGACAGAAAAACGTCGATTGCCTCGTCTCATCGAAGCAGACCTCGTCTTGGCACGAATTAGGGTCAATTTTGTGAGTCAATTGATCCACTTTGCTTGGCGGAATTTCCGTTTTAGATGGCAAAACGGCCACGTGGAGCGTGTGTATAACCTGCAAACGTGTGCAGTGGCGTAGGGAAGGGGGAGATTAGGATGTTGGCACTCCACCCCCCCCTTGGGCTTCCGGGTCAGTGACACTGACAGACATATTTCATCCTTCTTTGGGAATTTCAATTTTAGCTATGCCCCTTCAGGGAAAGTCTGATGTCCATTAACAAACACAAGATGCAAGACCATAATTTCGTTGAAAAGGTAAATTCCGGGGAGTGGAAGTAGGCATTGGGTTGGGGTGCCTACCTGGCCTCTACCCCCCCCCCCCCCCCGATTTCCTGCTTACGCCACTGAAGGTGTGGAATATACAGTACAGGATGTTTCAAAAGTCCGTACTCATGGATATTTTAAATTAATTAAATTTCTCAATGAATGAATGCACCAAAATTAATATAGAAGTACTAAGAAATATTCAGAGGGAGTTAGGTGCCAGGATTGATATGTGTATGCAAGTTCATGGCATGCAATTTGAACATTTAACGAAATAAAGGTAAATTAGGAAATCTGCCTGAGTCCGGACTTTTGAAACACCCTGTATTTTTAAATCCTACACTCTGACATGTCACTTCAGAAGACGGCAAAACTCTGGAAGGACAAACGAGAATATAACGGAAGTCCTCTCACGTACCTTAGGATGAGAAATGAAAATAAGACCTGACAAAGCAAAAAAGAGATGGGGAAATCGAAGAACTGCTCGGTTCAAAATGAGTTCGTCAGGTACTTCGAGGAGCCGATATTCTTCATGCAGATGCAGAAACAAGAAGCATTTGTATGAACTGGGTGGATATTGAGTTAAAATGTAGACTCCCAGTTTCCTTCCAGCCGTCGATGATTCGCATTCGCCCGATTATCCTCGTAGCATATGGGAATCGTATCAGCGAAGATCCATAGGATACCGGTACGAAAAAGAAGTCTGCTTCAAATGTGGACCTTTGCCACCTAAACTCTTAGATAACGGAAACGAAAACTCTTATGGTCCTTCCGACTGACAATTTGAACGAGAAATCTTCATACAAGCGACAATTTACGTAACATATTTCCCCTCGGTAAAGCCCCAGAACAGCAGCCACCCTTTCCTAGCTACATCCAGCCGTTGCACGTTGGTCGTTGTGACTGCCCTTCGTGGCAATCACGGTCGCAATCCAACACACTCTCTCACTATGTCGATGAAGAAGCCCGGGAGATGGAACTTTACCCCTTTAGACCCACTGATGCGTATGAGAGAAATTTCAGAAGGGAGAAATGTTAATGTGACGCGGATATCGGCTCTGATTTCGGGAGCTTCGAGATTCTACATCGACCAAACACAAACCTTTCCCAAGCGAACCGATTCTATCTGTGTGTGTGTGAAGGTAAGGCATTTTCTCGGTAACTATTAAGATACCCTCTCGTATATACCATTAGAACCACTGGCCATGTCAGCCGGCACCACGCACGTAACACTTCTGGCACCGTCTAAACAAAGTCAAGGAATGGTCAAGGAGCCATTGTCATTTTTTATTTCCTTACTGTGCTCGGTTCCTGAATTTACCGGCGAGAATGGAAGCATCTGCGTTTAGGATTTTATTAATGAAGTCAGTATTTCTAAGGTCCATGCCGATTGGAAGGATGACCGAGTTGTCAACACAATGAATTTCAAGTTGGGAGGAATGCCAGCTCGTTTTATCAGCGCAGACGAATCTGAATGAAATCTCTGAATCGTGCAAGGGATTGAAAGGGCAATTTGAGAAACCTCAGACCCTTTCGAGTCATACACAAAGACTTGCAGAACTCCATCGATATCCGGATGAGACAGCATGGGCATAAAGTGAAGGAGGGTAATTAGGAGATTCCAGGATGGTAATGGAAAAGTTGAAGGCGATGGGACTGAACCATTATGTTGGGTTATGTTCCACGTAACACCAAAAGTTCCAAAAGGATCCGCAGGATTTAGATAATGTTGTGGAATCGGCCAGGAAAAAAGAGAGCAGAGATATAGTTGCTAAAAGGGACCCTTTTAGTGTTCGTGTTGCAACGAGTTCGTCTCCGTTTTTTGCCGAATCCACCGTTGAGGGATCTCCAAATTAAGCAGGGGTTCGAACGGTGTTTCCTAATGTTTCCGTGACTCCGAAAACCCCTCTTCAAATATCCGAAAGGGGAGAATTCCAGAGAATAAGAGGGCTCTGGCTGTGACAAACGAAGCGCGGCGGCGTGTTTGTTTTCTGTGCCACCAGGAGAGGTCTTTTACAAAGAAGTGCACCCATCAGCGGCGAAAAATAGGGCAGATAAGGGATATTTTCTTTGTCGGACCCAGACCGTTGAAGAAAGACTGCATGTGGAAAGGACGTGGACAAGGAAATGGGAAACGGGGAAAATCCCATATCTCCCCGGTAGCGAGCGAGATAGAGGGAGGAGACGAAGGGACTCCCATTTTGGTCCGGAAATGTGTGTCGGATTGAAGTTACGAGGGTTGTCCGAAAAGTTCTCTGCATGGATTTTAAAAATGAGTTACCCTCGATGAATCTGTATTAAATTTTGGTGAGCACTGGTTATGTCTAATAGTATTCACTTTGCAAAGTTTGGTATAAATTTATCCAGATTTACACTCGTTGCCGGATATTGCATACAGTCACTATGAACGCCTCCGTCGTCCAAAAAACATTCTCGAATCATCACATTCGAGTCACCATCGAGTTCCATGTTCTGCTCAACAACATACCGACAGAGATCCATCAACTGAATGATCTGGGTTTTAGCCAATACTGTGCAGCTTACGAGACGATCCGGAAGTGGTCAAAGCTCTTCCTGGAGGGGAAGATGGACCTTGAAGATGAGTCACGAAGTGGGCGACCAGTTTCTGCTTCAACACCAGCAAAATATCCAGCAAGTCGCCGACCTCCTTCAAGAAGACCGCCAAATCACCACCAGACCAAAAGTTCATGAGCCGGACGTCTCACCCGATACTGCTCATCGCATCGTCACTGAAGAACTGGGAAAGAAGAAGGCCGCAGCAAAGTGGGTCTTCTTCCTCCGGTCTTCCTCTGGCCCACTTCATGACTCATCTTCACGGTCCGTCTTTCCTTCCAAGAAGAGCTTTGACCACTTCCGGATCGTCTCGTCAGCTGGACAGTCTTGGCCCAATGCCATAGACATCAGTGGATGGATTTCTGTTGGTGTGTCGTTGAGCAGAACATGGAACTCGATGATGACTTGAATGCGATGTTTCGAGAATAATTCTTGCACGATAAAGGCATTCATAGCGACTGTATGCAATATCCACCAGTGAGTGTAAATCTGGTTAAATTTATACCAAACTTCGCACAGTTAATGCTATTAGATATAACCAGTGCTCACCGAAATTTAATACAGATTCATCGAGTGTAACTCATTTTAAAAATCAAAACGGAGAACCTTTCGGACAACCCACGTATTCAGGTGCGAGAGTGAGTGCGGCAAGGTCAGAATCATTTCCTGTTGATGTTCGGAGATCTTTGAAGAAAGTGAATTCGAAGCAGTTACTAGTGGGCACGATAGGCCTTGCTGTAAAAGAACTTGAGGGTGTTCGAGATGGAGGTCGACGGGAACTCTGAAACGTTTTGACATCCTATTTGGCTGGGAAAAAATTAGAATCTGTTGAATGTAGACGGTATCTCTGGCCACTGAAGGTCAGGAGAAAGAAGGTCCCGTTGTTCGTTTACATTTAAGGCTGTCACGATTGTTCAAGTTTTCAGTTTTCAAAGCATCGATGCATCGACCTGAACTGTCGAAAGTGTATCGATGCATCGGGGGAGGCTAAGCGCCGAAGGATTCAAACTTTTCTCGACGCGATCGGGTGGAGGGTTTGTCTTCCATGGTTTCCTGCCTCGATTATTTGCGCAGACCTCTATCTGTCTTCCATATTCTCACGCTTGTGATCGGTGTGTGCCGGGGAAGGTGTGACCTTCGAAGGGAGTAATTAAACCTATCATGCCTCCAATTATCGAAGATGACGTCCATTCATCGATAGATGCATCAGGACAGCCTTAGTTTTTTCTTATTGCCGTTGAGATTCAGTTGTCAAGCCCGTTCACGTAATTAAAAAAAAAAATTTGTGTTCTTCGTTCTACACGGTGTTCTTTGGACATCGGGACCGGCAGATAACAAACCTGACAATGGTGCCATACCTGCGGTTGCCGAAACATCGGTACAGCCCAAGATGAGCATCGTTCATGTAAAAAATTCAATCCAGTGGGACATTTCCCCTTTAATATTATTTGCCGATACATCGCGCTGGTCGAAAAAACATCGATACCATCGAAACCAACCATCGATAGTGGCCTCGATGCATCGATCTACCGTGACAGCCCTATTTACATTACCTATAGAGAGGTCCCTGCCCGTTCTCCCAGCTCCAAATCTCTCTCTGCTCTCGCCCTGTCTCCCTCCCCGTTCACCGTAAAACCTATTTTCACGTCGTCCACAAATTGACTAACCTTACCTGCGAGACCTTCATCAAGATCATTAATATGGACCAGAAATAGGAGCGGACCCAGGACCGAACCCTGGGGCACTCCGCTCGCGACTCCCACTTTCTGCAACGCTTCCCCATTTTCAATTATCCTCTGCACTCTTCCCGAAAGCCAAATTAATTACCTATCCATTGACTCACTCTGCTCTGCATCTCGTGCGCTTCCTATTTAGTCAGTAGTCTCTTACGCGGAATGGTGTCGAAAGCCTTCGCGAAGTCTAAGTAGACGATATCTACGAGATCCCCTTTATCCCTCCTTTCCGTCTCTCAATGGCACAACTCAAGGAAGTTGGATAAGACAATTACGTTGCTTTCTAAAACCGTTGGATTCTCGGATGAGAGAGTTCCCCTCCAGAAATTCGAAGATGGGATCCCGTGTCATAATCTCAAGGTCCTTTGGGAACCGATGTTAAGAAACACCTTCATTCATCCGACCGAGTTTCCTTTAGTATGCTAGGGGAGCGAACAGGCTAAGGAGAAATAATCGAACTCTAAGTCGGCAATCTCACTGAAGGTATTCCCCCCACTTTAGTACGAGAGGGACAATGAGATGAAGCTCGGTGATTAAGATTGCCCTTGAAAAAGGGTGAACGGGGTAGTATGGGAAAGCAGAAAGTACAGAGTGGTCATAATTAAACTTCCCCTATTCAGAGACCTCTGGAGATTCGTGTAGTGGGTGAAACACAAACTCCGGAATTGGGTAAAGGATGACATGCGGAAGCGAATGGCACGGAAAAAAATTTATTAGTTTATATTTTTACCACCAGGGGAAAAAGTGGCGCCGTGACTGACCCCCTACAATAAGAAGGCTTCGAATGATCAGAAACAGTCTCACAATGGCTTTCACGTTACCAGAGCGTGCGTTGATCGTGGTCAATCACAGCGCCACTTCTTCCCCTGATGGTGAAAATATGAACTAATTTTTTTTTCGTGCCATTTTCTTCCGCATGTCGTCCTTTACCCAATTCCGGAGTTTTAGTGTGTTTCATCCATTATACGATTCTCCAGAGGTCTCTGAATAGGGGAACTTTAATTATGACCACCCTGTATATGACAAGATTGACAGAGACTCATGGGATTCACATGGAGCATGACGTGTGGACATCTGCAGGAGATTCTATTAAACTTTAGTTCGACAGGGAACCGTTAGGTGGCGTTGACCTATGCTATGAATAGCTACAGGTTTAAGTTATTCTCGTTGTTTACGGGTTGCCACCAAGTTATTCGATTTCATATGATTCGACGATAATTACTACGAGAAACGAGGAAATAGAAAACGCACACTTGCCTTTCGTGAGGAGTCTCAAAAAATTTCATGCGCATGGACGTAGGGAACTTAACTCCTCTCGCATACATCAAGGACGTGGCAGTTTGCTCAAAACAAACAGGATGATGCCCTTGTATGTCTTGCAGCATTGCTACGGGTGTCTGCGCATAGGGAAGGCAAAGCAGAGCTAAGTTTACGCATTGTGTACAGTTGTGTTCGCCTAACGGAAATTACCCAGTACCTCTAATCTTGGGGCGGGCAGAACAAATTTAAAAAAAAATTGCCATAGCAAGATTCCTCACCAGAGCCTTCTCTGTACACTGATGGGAATATGTTAGACATATATCCTGGATCAGCAATATCATCGCTCCTTCTACCCTTATCGAAATGGCAGCCACTAATTTTAGAGTTTTCTGTGGACTTCCAGGGCCTGCCACACTTTCTGTACCAATCACATGATAGCAGACCAAGTAAGAGGAAGGCCTCATTTATGGCATGTGATGAGAAAGTAATTGAAGAACTGGTAGAGCCTGAATGCTTTCAGCTTCAAGTCCTTTTTTTATTTATTTCAATTTCTACATTTAAGAACTGTTCAACTGGTGAGAGCAAAGATATTTTCTTGATTCCTTTAAATTATTACTCTCATTTAGTAAGTCTGGATCTATACCATAGACAGTATGGATCGAAAGTCAAAACTGTTAAGAGACCCTACTGAACCCAAAAGTATTTATGCCATGCACGTTCGGAAGAATCCATTCCTAATGCCTTATTAATTATTTCCTGAGATTTGGAAAGTGGAAGAAAGTTTTTTTCTATGGACAGGATTGGTAGGTATGATAGTAACCCACAGCAACACAACTCGTGTTTTATTTGAAAGAACCCAAGCAGCATGTTCACGTAAACAAGATATCTATTTTTTGCAAACAATGTAAATTTCTTGCGATT
>CAJPEV010002331.1:0-46386 GCA_905338385.1 Darwinula stevensoni | reverse complement strand
CCCCCCCCCCCCCCCCCCCCCGCCTTTAGGGGATCGAATAAATCGGGGGGAAATGGAACAAAGCTTCTGCGGAAACAATGGGAAACGATGCGTTTAGATGGAAGCATTCATGGCGGTATGAAAAATAGGATAATAAGCAAATATTAAGCAATAATGATGAACCTTTTATTAGGTACATTTATATTTCGCATAGTTATAATTGCAACTTCAATGGCGGATAGTTATAGCACATAACGATAATGATTTGATAATACCGAAATTATAATTATAATTATTATTAATATAACGATAATAAATATAATGAAACTAAAGATAATGATACTCATGATTATACAGATAATAATGAAAATACTGGTAATGACGTTCGTTACGATAACGATGGTGAAACCTGGAGAAACGGTTTTCCACCGTGAGACGGGAGAGTAAGACGGGAAGTCGGGAGAGGTCAGTCATGAATATGTATGGTGGACGGACAAAACTCTTCATTATGAAAGGCAGACAGTCCAGCGTAACGCGGGTACGAATCACATCTTCTTTCGCCCCCCCCCCCCCTCTCCCCTCCCCTCCCCTCTCCTCCCCCCCCTTGAGGCCCCTTGAGGCTCCTTCAGGCGTACTTCGTAAATAGGTCGAAGATGACCTAGATGCGGCGGATCGGGAGCTTGAGAAAGAAAATAAAATAAAATAAAAAGACAGCACTTTATACCGTGATTGCAATCGACCCGTACGAGGAAACCTCCAAGTTGGAATTCGAAGCACGAGATTCGAAGGCTTCCGGCTTCGATCCCTCGGAAATGACGTCAGCAATCGATTCCCATAATAATCGACTACGAAGCGAGATGTTATCGTTCCGTGCCGCTCAATCGGTTTCGCGATTTGCCGCTTCGGAAGTGTTTCGGCGGTCACCGATGTCATTATTCTCGCTCGTTATCGCCGGTGGAAGGAAAAAAATCCGGCTTTTCGGCGAAAACCGGTGGGGAGTACCGGCGGTACTTCCGGGTGCCTCGTCCGCCTTTTTGTGTTTCTGACCAGCCAGGCGGAACAGTCACACATCAGTCTGAATAATTGCGTTCGTATATTCGTAATTGGGACCGAATTTTTTTTTTTTTTACTTCGCCCTCGCGATTTATCACGAGAATTCGCGTTTAATGAGGAGGTGTCGCCCGGCGGAACACTTCATTAGGAGGGCGCTATTCGTGAATAATGTATTCGCGTGAGGGATGTCCCGATCGCGATCGGGGGACAGGTGTCAATCAGGCCATTCGCGACCGAGGTGGCCGTCCGAGATTTCCTAGATATAATCTCATCTGGGGATTAAAGATGAGAAAATATCCTGGAAAGCGCGAGCCCCGGTCGTAAATTTTCCGCTTGAAAAGGGAAAAAAGGGTGAACCAGCTCACGCTCCATATAAAGCGACTAGTCGCTCTTGCGGTTGCGTCCTGTCGTGGGGCCATGTCATGGGGACGGACCATGTCGTGGCGACATGCAATCTACATTTTTTATTTTTTTTATTTTTTTTTTTAGTTTCTTCGGCCGCGTTGCCTTCGTCAGCTGTATATGGGGATTTAAATTTTCCGTTTCCCTGCTTCGTTTGTCCGAATTGTGCTTCGATGCCACGAATTCCACGACGAAGTTCGTCCCATGCACGACTGAAACCACCTGCAGCTTCCCGAAGCAACACGTCATGCCCGAAACGTTTCCATTTTCGCGAAAATCGCGAGAATCCAGCAACGGAGACGACTCGCACCTCGTCGCCGCGAAAGCGGATTTCCCGCAACGGTTTCAGATGTCTATCGCCGCCGTGTTCCAGCTCGAACACCTCGTTCCACTTCGTATCGGATCGTCCCCGGATCATCCCCGGATCATCCACGTGTGACAAGTCGGTAGGAACAAGGAACAACCTCTGAAGTGGTCCGAGCCAACCATCTCCACCCGACTCACATACAAAGCAGCAACGACGTCACAAACCCCACAGAATCGAAGCGAAACCCACCGAGTTCGGTCGAAACAGGACTCGTCGCTCCGTGCCCGATGAGAACCGTCGCTCCGCGCCCGATGAGAACCGTCGCTCCGCGCCCGATGAGAACCGTCGCTCCGCGCCCGATGAGAACCGTCGCTCCGCGCCTGATGAGAACTGCCACTCACTCTAATCTCGAGACGGTGACTCCGTTGACGATCCGGTTCGCCTAAATCGGCACCCCGCGGAGGAAGAGTTTCCGAGATTTTCATCATTTAATTGCCGACCGGCGTGCGTTGCAATGCTCGGCGAGAAACGAGGGAAAAGCCGGAACTCCATGAGAAATTTTCGAACCGAAAAATCGGAATCCCGATCGAAACGCCGAGTTCCAACCCCCGCGCATTCCATCGCACTCGCGACGCCGCCGCGACGTCACCCATCGGCCCCCTCGAGTGGTGACGTCACCCATCGGCCCCTCGAGTGGTGACGTCACTCGCAGGCCCTCGACCCCTCGGACACCTCGAATAAGTCGAGATTCCTCGGATTTCCCTCGAAGGAAAGGGGTCGAGAGCTCGCGGGTCGTCGTCTCACCACGGTCAATGGTCAATACGATGTCTCTCCATGGTCAATGGTCAATCTCCCTCGAGAGATGACGAAGCTCCTCGGACATGAGAGGCAATTTCAATGGCGCATACGAGGGCTTCATTAATCACGGCGGATCCCATTCACGCGACGACGACGAACCCGGCTTGTCATTCCCCCGACGACGGTCCACTAATGAATGACCGAATGAATCGAGGCAGGAACGAGGAGGAGAAGAGAAAAAAAAATATGGGAAAATTTTCGCAGGGGTTTCGACGTTTAATCGCGATGGGGGATCTCGAGTCGGATTTCCGCGATTTGTTTAATGAAACGATTTTATCGCGCATGATGAACACTCGGGGCGTGCTTATCACCGGCGCCATGTGTCGTGATGCGCATCACGCCCCGAGTGTCGAGGGAAAAATCAATAAAAAAAATCCGACAAACAACGGCAAGGCCTCATCGATTTTTTTTGTTCCTCGGCGGACGATATCGGCGAGTCAACAATGACGATGTGACTTTTTTCCGGTCAGGGTGAAAGTGCCCCATTGATCATTAATTGATTACCCTATTGATGAGCTCACGAGACGATGTTGCTCACGAACTTTGCATCTCGTCCCCACCGTGATTCTGCGTTTTTTTTTTGTTGGTATAAAGCCCGAACACCCACCGAGACACCGAAGCCCGAGACGCAATAAAAATTTGTCCCACGGTCCAAGAGTGAAAGCGCGTATGGCCAACTGGGTCATTAAGACCCTCATTATATAAATGCAACTCTACTGAAATCGGGTGATTAATTTCTCGGCCCGATCCGCTTTCACCGTTCCAAGCACCTTAATGGCACCTCGGTCCTTCCCGTCTGACCTAGAAGCACCACCTTGAAGCACCACCTAGAAGCCTAAACCGATAATTCATAGACTGAAAACGTCATATTTTCAATCAATCCTGCTCAGATGGCGATTCTTTACTCATTACACCTCTTAATTTAAATAGGACGCCAATTCGGTCCGGAAACAGCTATTTTAACTCTCTCTCTCTGAAACTCAACCCTCCCTCGAACGACTCGGTAAGTCGACGACACTGACACAAACGTGAGCTAGAAAACTCCCAAGGCAGGTCGACTCGGTTCGCCCGCCCGAGGACGAGGATAATCCCCATCAGCTGTCTCGATTCTCTTCGTTCTCGTCATTTTTACAACGGACAAATTGCTCTTAATGGCAGCTCGGGTTCTAATCTCCGACTCGCTCTCTAATACACCATGCGACCCAAAACGAGCGCATTCCTCACGTAAAAGAAACGCATAAGTACGCGAATCAGCATGGAAGCGATCGGAGGTAGACGGAAGTCCCCGCGATCGGAGGTAGACGGAAGCCCCCGCGATCGGAGGGAGACGGAAGCCCCCGCGATCGGAGGGAGACGGAAGCCCCCGCGATCGGAGGGAGACGGAAGCCGCCTTGGGCGAAACGGGCTCGAAGAAAGGAAAAGGGGGAGCTCCGTCCTCCCGCGTCCGAGCGATGGACGCAAGTGGGTGGTTATAGTGGAGACAAATCGAGGGTGGACCACCCGACCGGAGTGTCTATGGGGGGTCACCGCGGCCGACTTCCCCTTTGCGCGAGGACGGGTCGAAGGCTTCCGAATTACGGATTCGCCCATTCGCGTCTCGCCTGAGTCCGACGAGGCGGCTGTTAAACCCTTCTGAATTATTTTTTTTATTATTATAGAAAATTAAGAGGAAAAAAAATCTAAATTAAAGATGTTTGCGCGAATGGGAGAAGCCGGCCATATGTAGGTGAAATTGATGATGGAGAGGATACCGAGGATAATGGTCCGCGTCTCGTGACGCAACGACGGTCGAACGGAAACCGCCGAAAAAAAAATTGTAAATGGCACGAGCCGGTTAAAGAATCCCGCACCACAGGCATCGAACATCTGCGCCGGACCCGCGATTAGAGTCTTATAAACGTACGAGGAACAAAAAAAAATGTAAACCTGAAATGGAAAGCAGGAACTTTAGGCGAAATCGGATGGTGTCCTTGTCGTAACCCTTTGATAAAAGGGGAAGAAAGGAAAGGGGTATATTATGTCTCTCTATTTTTTTTCATATCTTCTAATGCGTGTCCGTAATTACACGGGCGGGCTTTTGTCTCCTTGCATTGATGAGGGTTCCCGGGTGACACCATCTCCCCCCACGGCTCACTAATTGAAAAGCGGGAGTCTCGCCCGGTAACCGCGCGGTTTCTTCTCGGTCTCCCGTCACTTTGCATTCCGATGCCATCGCGAACAATGGCGGGAAAAAAAAAGACGCCGTGACGAGGCCCCCCGACCGGAATTTCACCGCGGCTCCGTCGGGTTCCGAGAGAGAAACCGACGGACGACCGGAGATGTAACCGAGGGATGCAACCGAGGGAGATCACTGCGGACTCCCCCGCGCGGTTTTGACAAATGGATCGCGGCTCTTCGGATCGATGAGGAAACGCGCGGGTGGCATTTCTTCGCTTACTTCAAATCAAGATGTCCCCCCCCCCCCTCATCCTCTCTCTCTCTCCTTTTTTTCTTCTTCAATTTCCGTTTCCCTTCATGAACCCCTTTCATTTCTTTTATACTCGATCTGGGTGGTCGAATCATTTTTCTCTTTCGATGCCAGCGAAGTATACCGAGCCCGAGGTTCCATCCTCTTTTTTCCCAACTTTTTTCGCGTGAGATACGGCGACCTAAAACAAAGAATTACGCACACGGAAACTACATAAACACACTAAAATAAACTTTATTCAGACTATAAAGAAGATCCATAAAAGTACAGTCGACCGAAACATAGTATCCGAATCGTGACGTCACTCGAGCCCAACTCGAGCCTCAAGGCACCTCGGCCTCGATCCCGCTGCCGTCGAGAATTTCCTCTCACGCTTTCATCGAATGTCCATTTTTCGGCGACTCAAGGTCGATGGGCTCGGAATCGGGGAATCTGGGAATCTGGGAATCGGGGCTTTCCCTTTCAAGGTTCTAGAATCCCGAAATTCCTCCTTTCGATTTCCCCAATGAGTCCCTTTTGAAAGCCTCCCCCCCCCCCCCCCCCCCCCCCCCCCCCCCCCCCCCTGGGGGGGGGGGGGGAGGGGGAGAGGGTAGATGTTTCATCTCCACGGTCGTATATTTGACGTGAAAGCTCATGTCAGTGTAGACAGGTGAAGACGAAAAAGGACAAAAAAAAGATGAGAGAGAGAGAGAGAAAAGCCCGTGAACAGGAATGACAAGATGGAAGGAGAAAACAGGTTCGTGTCTCGTCCCCAATCATCATTAACTCGGACCCCCAAAAGACCGATGAGAGGAAAATAAAAAATAAAAAAATACCTCTTCCTTTTCGAGAACCCTTTCTCCTGGATACGCCATAAACCGACCTTCATTTTTCATTTCTTTTATAATTTTTCTTTTTTTTTCATGCACCATGAAAAAAAAAAACGAAGTCCGTCTTCGAAATGCGACGAAGAAACGATTTCTCCCTGAATTTCCACGAAGGAAGTCCGACCCTCGAAGGCCCCCGAAGGCCCCTCGGAAGGCCCCCGAAGGCCCCTCTCCATCATCGACATTTTCTCCTCTCATTTCCCCCGAACGGTGGGACCGTTGCTTGATCGGCGCGAAGAAATGGGCTGTGATGAGGTGTCAATACGGGATTCGCATGGTTGCACACGCACATTGTCGTAATGGATGGAGGCGATCATAATCCTTTAATGTGTCTCATTGTTTCGCCAGGGTCATAAATTCGGCGTGCATAATGCGGGGCACCGAGGATCCCCCTTTTTATATCCGAGCAAATTACGCCGTATATCTTCTCCTTCCCCCTGCCTTCTATTGAGCTCCAAACACTCCAGGAACACCTATATATAGGCGTGTATATAGGCGTGCATCCATCCGTCCCGTCGATGCACGCCGCTTCGCGTCCGTTCGCGCGGTCCGCGTGCTCCCCGAGCGACGCGGGAAAAAAATTCAGGACCGATCGGGACCAAGTGCGGTACACGCTTTTCTATGCACGTCGGGAAAGTACCACTCTCGGCACAGATTTTCCAACCATTCAAATTCCGGGTTAAGTACCAGTTCGTTGCTTCTAGCGGTCTCTTCGCAGTGTTGCCAAATCAGTGCTGCTGCAGCATACACTCTAGCCGCGACGTCCCACCCAAGTATATATATATATATTATATATACAAATATAAATAAATATATATATATGTATGTGCTCCGAGGCCCGATCCTCCTGGAGATGAGCCTATGAAACCCTCGAGACAAGCCCCACATTACCTGAATGGAATTAGCAAAAAGTCGGCGGCTCCTGGGAGAAAACCAGCCTCGTTAGTTCGCGAACACCCCTTGCATATGAATTCGATGCCCATCCCATCGAGTGGTACAGATTGTTATTTTTTATATTTATTTTATGACGACGGCCACCCCACGAGCTCGTCATGACGATTCCACGTCATTCCAGGCGATAAAAGCCTGGGAAGCAACCATTCCAGTAAAATATTCACCCCACGCTGTCTTTCGCAGCCTTTTTATTATGAAATAAAAAGCAATCATATTCTTATTTGTTCTTGTTAGTCAGGCCGGGCGTAACGGCAGCACGAATTTAATACCACCGGTCCTCGAAGACCCATCCTCGAAGCCCCATCCTCGAAGCACCATCCTCGATGCTCCAGATTTTACAAACCTGAAAAATCGGCGCAGTTCGCAAAAAAAAAAAAATTGAATGGAGCCTCGTGGCGGCCCCGACACGGCAAAAGGTCGACGACCTCCCGATGCTCTCCACCGGATTCGGGCAATTTCGCATTCCGCAACTCATCGCAATTATTATTATTTTTATTGTGCTCGACGTTTGGATCAAACTTTTCCAATAAATTGTACTAAATAAATTGAACTTACCCCTATCTCCGATTTTTTAAGCTGGTAGAGCAAAAGTTAAGCGGAAACCAAAACCAAACATCGGCAAAAAAAAATTCAATTCATCCTCAAATTGAAAATTTGCACGCGTGAAATTATAATTAAGAAATTTATCGTCTCGTAATTTCGTCGCGAAACTGCCAAGCTCAATTTCCGCAAACGTACCAAAGTAATAATTCATATTTAAATTCCCCGTAATAATTAATTCCGAGGAATGCAAACCCTATTTGCAATCGTGCAAATTTTTCCTCGGGGGCGGGGGGGGCTGCCGATCCCGAGTGTCAAAACTCTCGGCGTGTGAAAGGAAGGAATAGAAAAAATGCCAATCATGCACGGTTGTTACACGGGCAACACTGCTTTTTTTTCTGTCACGCTCGGCTGCTCGGCGAAATCGCCGCCTTTTCTCCCCCCCCCCCCCCCCCCCCCCCCCCCCCCCCCCNCCCCCCCCCCCCCCCCCCCCCCCCCCCTCCCCCCCCCCCTCATGCCCATCCCTTCGCAGATATATTATGCATCATACGAAATAGAAGGGGGAAAAAAAACTACTTTTGGATAACTGTATATGCACCGTTGACCAGCCAAGGCAGAGCCGAACAAAAATCATAAAAATTGAAAAATTATGACAAATTTCTCGGATGATGCAGGTCGGCGTCCTTCATCCCCAGCATCCATTGTTTACGAGACGACCCGTAAACACACGGCTTCCTCTCTCGAAACTGCCTCGTAAATTTATCCAAAATCATTTTTCCCGGCATGCGGTCACGTACGAGTCAATTAGGATGGTTTAAGTCCCGAGTTTTTGATTTGATGAGTTTTTATCGGAAAGAAAGAAAGGTTTCTCTCGAGGGGGGAGGGGGGGGGGAGGGGAGGGGGGGTTCATAAATTTGATCGATCTCGGCGGATTTTTTTTTTCCTTTAGGGTCCAATTAAGATGGGTATCGTGCTTATCAAGCCTCTGTCACCGCGGCTTTTCCCCATCTCATTTTCTCTTTTCCTTCCTTAAGGACCCTATCTCGCGATGAAAGATGAAAGACGAAGAGATGAAAGATGCCCGACTGACTCGTGTCCCTCTCGCCCTCATTCTTCCTCTTCCCCCCTTGTCCGACATGCCCTCTTCCCCCTTGTCCGACATGTCAACATTTTGTTCGACCGCGTGGAAAAACAACCGTTGCCTCTGCGCGCAGCCTCGCCGAATCCTTTTAAATCGTCATGCATGATCGTGTCCGGAACGATCCGGATCCTCACCCTGCCGGCTACTTAGTACTGCAGGATCCGACCGGCTTCTCGTTAATGAGGGCCCTGAGAGGCGAGAAATGGGAGACGTCAATCAAACGCCCCCCGTGGTCAGGCGCAAGTCCTGAAAAAAAAAAAATAGATCCGAAATTCACTTCAGGAATCAAATTCGAAATCCCGCCAAATATCGCCGATCCGGTCACGCTAATCGATCGTGAAGATTTCAAATATTATACGGGGTTTATCGATTCGCCTCTGCGACCGCGCGAAGCCGAGCGTCGAATTTCGCAAATGTGTCTCTCGTTCGCGGTTTCGAAGCCGTTCAAAGCCGAGGAAAGTCTCTTCCCATCGTCCTCAAAATCCGGATTAGATCCGGATTTTGAGGACGATGAGAGGACATTTTGGGATTGGGAAGGGATTTTGAGGACGAACGTAGTCGTCGTTGTGGCATCGATCAACTTCTCGTCATTCATCCGAGAGCGTGGAATACTATCGCGAAACGGGTTCAGATACCGAACGGTTTAATTTGCCTGGCTCCTTCTGGTTCGGGCAGTCAGCGAACGGTAACTGGCCACGGTTCCTCATTTCCCTTTTTTTGCTATTTCCATTTCTATCGCGCGTGATAGAATATCTATTCCGACGGGAAGGGATCGGATGAGTTACCATACGGAACGAATCTCAAATGTAATTTGGCGAAGAAATGTGCCAAAAATCGGGGGGAGGGCCCAAGCGGGGAAGCACGTAAGCGGGTGGGCACGTAAGAGGGGGAGCACGCAAGCGGGGGAGCACGTAAGCGGGGTCATCGCGACGCAATGTTGACACGGTGGCATGCTAGCATGCGAACGTGCATGCATGCATTTATGTTTCCCGTGTGACAGGACTCCATGATTAACAGCTCCATCCTCCCGTGCTAACCAGGGGACTTAACACCCCCACAAATCCTGTTCAAGATGGATCGTGGGGAAAAAAAAAAAGAGTAACAGACGAAGAAGAAAAACCACCCGTCACGGCCTCGATCTCCGAATCCCCATTTTTCGGGGAACGGAGAGTCGTAAAAACATTATTTATGATCGGGATGGACTTACTTATGTAAAATACGAGGATGATGCCGGAAGGTTCTCGTTTTCTGGGCTAATTTGCCGGGGGAAATTCGGTTTCCTGCTGCCTCGATTATCGCAATGACGAGGGAAATTCGGGAAATTTATTAGGAGCTGACTCGATTCGAGCGCCAGTTGCTCAAACGATCGACAGTTAACAGGTTCCACACAGAAGTTTCTTTTCGGAAACTTTTGGGTAGAACCTGTTAACTGGTAATTAACAGGTTCTACACGAAAAGTAACTTTTGTGTAGAATCTGTTAATTGGTGATTAAAAGGTTCTACACGATCAAGAAACATCTGATGTCTGCGTCTTTCCCATCGCGAAAGAAAACCACACACGTACTTGGAAGGATCCCATCGGAGTCGTAGATAGACGCCAACCTTATCGCAAATCCAGGGAAATAAAAATGATGGGTTCTGTATTTTTAAATAATAAATATAAACCCTGTTTCGAGAGAGGACGACGGAGGACGGCGAGGGAGGACAGAGGGACCTTCGGACCTGGAGCGACTTGCCTGGTGAGAGCCAAGGAAGGCAAGCAGGAAAGGCAAGGGGGGAAGATGTGGAGGGAAGGCGAGGTGGGAAAGGCAAGGGGGGAGGGCGCGAAGGGAAGGTGAGGTGGGAAAGCGTGGAAGGGAAGGCGTGGAGGGAAGGCGCGGACTCGGGGACTCCATTCCCGCGAATTGCTGACCAACGCTCCGTCGCCACTTCGTGTCCGGCGGAGAAATCCACAACTCTTCCCGTATTCCGACTCGGAAACGGAGGATGGGGACCGTGGAGCCGATCCGTCTCCGTCTCGAGTGCGACTCTCTCCGAACTCAGTGGCGCATTCGAGAGGCCGAGGATGCGGCTCGGACGGAAAGAGGTTCATTCCGCGGGCCGTTTCTCCCAGGTGCGACCGCGTGACGATCCCCAAGCCGTTCGACCGACGGGAGGACACGAGGGATAATGAAGAAAAGAACGAATGGGATACGGGGCGCTGATAGATCCAATTAGCCCAAACGAATACCCCGAGAACAGGTGCGAGACGCGGAGACGGGCGAATTTGTCAGTCGAGACGAGACGAGGCCCGATCGGTTACCGAGAAATGGCATTAGTTAATGCCCTCAAAAGTTAATGCCCTCGAAAGTTAATACCCCGCCGGCCTCTTCATCCCCACGTCTCCGTCCACCTTCCGCGCGCATCAGGTGCGACAATCGAGTTACGGGACCGAATTTGTTAGACGGCGTCGTTACGGGTATTGCCACATAACAGGACCGTTGTGCAAGTCCTCGTTCGGCGAGTCAAATTTGACCGATTCGATTCATTACTAACGTGAGATCCCCGCTCGCATCCCTCGAACGGAGCCACGCATCATCGAGTTTTATTCGAAACCGGAGGAAACGACGCTCGAGACGAGATGACTCGTCACCTTCCGGGACTTTTCAACGATTCGCGAGGCTCCGAGCTGGCTGAGCCGAAGACGACAGGTGCGGCCGACGGCCCGCAAGTCGCGATGACTCGGTGTCGCGCCCGTGTCATTGCACCGAGAAGGCATCCATCCACTCGATTCTTCCAACATTTCGCGGGCTTCCCCCCCCCCCCTAAAAAAAATAATAATAAATAATAATAATAATAATAATAATAATAAATAAATAAATAAATAAATAAAATAATAATAATAAAATAAATAATAATAAAATAAATAATAATAAAATAAATAATAATAAAATAAAATAAACAAACACTCGACGATGCATTGCTCCGTTTTAGTGACAACACTCGGAGCAGCAACATTTGGAGTGGCAACACTCGTCACGCCGCCACCGTGCTTCAGACAAATTCCCTCTCGGAACGTAATCGTCACATCTCGAATGCGGACGGCCGATGTCGTAAGGCGACTCGATCGGGCGTCCCTCTTCGTCCTCTCACCGAGCCGCCAGGACCGGCGACGTCGAAGCAATCGGTCGGGGGTCGCCCGTCCGCAACGAACCTTCGACGACGCGCCTCGGCCAACACGGTCGATCGGGTCACCCGATCACCCCGTCGTCTCTCGTTACTGTAGATGTCCTCGAACTCCTCCCTCTTCCCTTCCGGTTTCCAAAAAATTCTGTTCTCTGAAAGCACGTCGAGGACGAAAGAACGCATTTTCCACCTTAGGTCGTCCCGACTGCCGAAGCGTTCGCGAGACGCCGATAGAAAACCGAATGCCCCAACAGAGCGGCAATAATAGACGAGATACCACATCCCAGCTGGGTGAAGGGAGGTGCCGAGAGAAGACACCCTCCAGGTATGACACCCTCCAGGTAAGACATCCTCTTGGGAGCCTTTCGAGAAACCCCACCGATCCTTGAGGATAATGGGCCTACATCTCACATCGGGCCTCATCATCCTTCTCCCTACCCATCGTGCGACGACGCACGGAGCGGGTGAGACCCATTTATGACTGCATAACATCCACACGTCACTCGAACGATCGATCATCCTCAACCGCGAAGTCATCCGTAGCCGAAGCCGGAGAACACGAGACGACGAAAAAACCCCCAAATATTCCCGCCATATCCTTCGAAAGCACCGCATTCGAACGCAGCCCCGTTCTGCTTCGAACGAAGACGATCTCTCTCGTGAGAAGACCCCGAGGAGATCCCGAGGATACCACTCTTCTTTTTTTTTTCTTCCTCCATCCCTGCACTATCGCCATCTCGCGACGGAAACGACAACCCCCTCGAAACCCACTCGGTCTCCTCCTTCCCGTCCGTCGACTTCGCTCTGTCTCCGGTTCCGTATCGCGACGGTCGTGTTCCCGCTGGGAATTCTCGACTGCAACGCCTTAAACGGTGCGAAACGACGGAAATCTCCGTCCGTTTTCATCCCTGAATCATGTTCGCCTCGACCTTTCTGATCTCAGATCAAATTCGCTTCACCTCTTGCCGCCGCACGACTTCAGAGTAATCGAGTTCCCGTGAAAACCGACCATCACTCAGTAATGTTCTTCGCTGAACCTGTAGAGGATTCATTTTCGCATCATCGTGCAACGATCGCCGAGGAAATCCCAGTGCTTTCGCGGAACGATCGCGGTCGTCGAACGCGCGAAGATGCAATCCGCCGAACGCAGGAGATTCCGGCTCGACGAGAAGGGAAACAGAACACGAAAGGTCGAAAAAAAAAATAATCGCTCGAGTCTCGAGAATTACCCGTCGAGATTGACCTTGACGAGACACGGAGACCGAAAAATCCCAGAACGAAAACCCGAAAAAAAAGGACCGGCGCGAAAACGAAACCCCCCCGAGGCACCCAGCCCGAGAGACAAGGAACGGAAGGGAGATAAAGATCTTGTTAATCCCCCGAGTCGGAAGTGGGGCGTGGGAACCCTCGCAAGATCACCCTGGTAGCCCTTCAATTACATGCAAATGAGCGTTCTTGCAGCCTTGCACCCCGGGTATCGCCGGAGTCCCCCTCCAGGCCGGGTCCAGCCCGTAACCGACACACTTCGGATTCCATCCTTTTTTCGCTCGCATCCTGCGTCGGCGGAAACCGATACTTCACCTTTTGCGATGCGTGCTAGAAATCGGTCTTCGCACGACGAATTACAGCTGCAAAGGCATGCTCATCGGGCCGATTTTTCTACGAGTCTGCCGAGAGCATATGTTTCGTCTGCAAGACTATCGGCAAGAATCGCAAAGGTCCACAGCGATGCCAAATCTCCCCGTCCGTCCCGACCGTCCACCCATCGGGGTCGACCCTTCGAGCCGATCGCAACCCCTTGTCGTCCGGCATTCCCCCCGTCACCCGGCCGACTCGAAGACTCGGCAGCGAGACGTCACGACGCTCGCACGCCATCCCCGAAGCAGGCACGCAAAGAACGCGCTCCGGGCCGTGTCGGCCTCGACGGCGTGGGCGCAACGCGAGGGCGTCGGTCTCCTCTTCAGATCAAACCTCAAAATCGCACCACCCGAAAAAGCCAGAGCCGTTCTCACCCGCACGATCGCACGAGAACCCCCATCCCACCCCAACTAATCGAAGGAAAACCAACAGAGGGAAAACCAATGAAGGATAATAGCGAGATAAAAACGCGACCGGGGAAGCTTCCACCTCTCCCCCTTCGAAAGCCTGCCCGATTCACACCTCCAACGGAAGGCATTCCCTCCCCGAAACCCCACCTCACATCCTCGAGAGGGAGAGAGAGAAAGCGGGAGGGATCTCCCTCCGAGAAGGATCCCGGCCTCGTTTCGATCGATCCCAAAAGCAAATCAGTTAAAAATCTTCACAGCTTCCAGGTGTTTGGCCCGAGACACGATAAAGACGGTGTCGAAAGAAATAAAATACGACTCGGCCCGCCCCCGAACACTTTATCGCGTCCGATAAGAGAGATCGTCGTCTTTCCGGTTTCTCGACCGGGTTGCGATTCCCGTCGCGAAGAAACCGACCTTGAACGACGAATTCGCCTCGTCTCTGCGTCTCGCCGCGTAAAACCTCCCGCGCGTTTCGCCGGTTTCGACGCGGAACGCGTCGCCACGCGCACGGACCCCGGCGGATCCGTATCCGAATTTATCCGATTTTAATCTGGATCCGAAGAAACCGCTGAACCCGCATCCCATCGTCACCCGAAAGGGAAAAACCTACTCTTAAAATCCGGGAGTTTCGCCGCCCTGGAAACGTTGGACTCGGGAACCGCGGCCGCCAGAACCCACGCAAAAATATTCTGCGACCGGTACGTGCGACCGTCGATCCTCTTTCCGTATCGATCATCTCTCGAGAACCAGATTCCGAGGTACTTGAACTCCACCTTTACAAGTGTCGTGTCACATGTCTCCCCCCCCCCCCCCCCCCCCCCCCCCCCCCCNTGTCACCTTCCCCCCCCCCCCCCCCCGACAAGCAAAGCACAATGGACACGATTCTTCGACTTTACGATCCCGCGTCCCGAGGTCGCAGAGTCTCATTCCAGGCCGCGATGCATTCCGAGTCCGACGGGACTCGGCACGCTCCGCGTCCGGACTGGGTCAAAAGGACGGGGCCGGGTCCGAGAAGGGATCCGTGTCGGCGGCGTCGACATCGGCGCCACCGATATCGACGCCACCGATGTCGGCCCCCCGCTAGCCTCCGGCGACGCCTACGTCGAGCGTCGGAAAGGAGTTCCGAAGCACCTCAGAGGTAAACTCCTGCAATAAGTACAGATAAGGACGGAATAACGACGGAATGACAGAATAAGGACGGAATAGCGACCGTTAATCCCACCCTCCCCCGTACTTGGTTCCCACGAAACGCCCGATCTCACGCCTCCTCGCGATCCGCCCCCGTGAACGTCGTGATGCCGACGCATCCCCGCGATCAAAATGAACGGTGAAAGGGATCGCCTCGCGGAAAACGGTTTTCCCGCCTCCGATCGATTCCGACGGCGAGATAATTCTCCTCCGTGGGCGGAGAGATGCAAATCGCCGACCCAGTTGGTTTCTCGGGCGTTACTTACGAAAAAAGATCGCATGTAACGTAATGGCACGTGTCATATATACATGATATATTTGGATTGACCCAAAAAAGAGACTTTCATACTAACGAGATATCTATAACATAAAACATAACATATATCAAACATAAAAGTATGAAAAACCGGAAAATCAAATCAACGACCGCTACGGTAAAATATCTTCAAAATATATTTTCGCATTCGAGTTTAAATTCAAAATATTTCCTGCCTCATCACTCGCCAATACGACTCATGCAACACACCAAAGCGACGCGAAGACGACAATTAAATTGCATTGTTGCACCCAGCGTCTTCCAGTTGCCGATCCCATCTCCCCATTACAAGACCTTACAAGACCTTTAACCTTTAACCTTTTCATCCTGTACGAACAGATTAGGAGGCACGAAAATACTTGAATTTCAACCCGAATGCAAAAATCAATTTAAAAGAAATGCGAATGTCACCATAGCAGTCGTTGATGATTGATGATTCGATTGATGAGTCGATGATTGATTTTCTTCTTTTTTCAGACTTTTCATGCGTTAAAATTGGTTGTCGATATCGAAGTCTCATTATTTTTGGGTCGACCCGAATATATTATATATGCGATATGCACGCAACGGTGGCATGTGTTGGAAGGAAAGAAGCCTCCAAAAAAAAAAAATAAAAACCATTTACTCCCAAATGACGTTAATTGGAGGAGGGAACACATTTTCTCCATTGCATTTAATTACCAATTGGTCCAAAGTGATTTACGAATGGAAAGGCATCGTCGTCTAATGGGGAAGCGAATAAAAAAAAAAACGCTCGGATTCCTCGAGCGGTACACGAGAGGGACATAATATAATAAAAGGGATGGACGTTATCGCCGGATCGGATCTTCGCGGAAAAGAATTAATTTTCATATAACCCATTCGGCGGGAACGGGTTTCTTCGACCTTCGGGGGAAAACTTTTTCCCTCCTTTTCCCCTCGGACGCGGGGAGTACCGGCGGGTACGGGGTACTTCGTCGCCTCCTTGCGCTAATTGGGAAGCATGCACGCGAGCTTTTATGTTTTCGTCGACCGGGTGTACGGTTAATGACGTCCAGGACGGGTTTCCCGATAAAGATCTCGCGTCGTTTATTCGGTCGAGTACCGAGTCGAGAGTCCTTTTTATTTTTTTTTTTTTTAGGAGGTGGGACACGTACGACTCGTTTCTTCGGGACGCTCGTCTCGTCTTTTCTCGTCGTCGGCCGCGTCGTGTAGCGAGGGCTCGAGACGCCGAAAACAGTACGGGATGAAGTACTTTCGCCCGCTCTCGGGAAAACGTGACCCGTTGCGCTTCTCGCCGAGGCTGCTCTCATGCGGAACGGATCGCCGTGCGTTAATATCGCGACGAGAGGCCCTCTTCGCCCTGTCTCGTTCGCTCCGGGTGGATCTGCATGCAGATGCGACTTCGACCCGCTTTCGGCGATCGCAAGAAGCAAATTCCGATCTTGTATGATGCATGCTTGGGGAACGGGTTCCGAGGAGTCGAATTCTCGGCGGAGGGAGGCTCTGACATCCCTCACGGAGCACTTCCGCGGATTCTCTCTTCCTCTCTCTCTCTCTCTCCCTCTCCAGAGACTCCAACTGAACGCGGTGACGATTGCTTCGGCTCACTCACATCGCGATCGGGGGCTACATCGTACGCATCGCGGCAGGTACTCGAAAAAATCGGAATATGTATAAAACTCACTCTGACTTCAATTCATAAGAAAATCATGTAAAAACATCACGAAACTATAGAGAGAGAGAGAGAGAGAGAGAGACATCCGTAGTCATTTAGGTCCCGACCCAGCCCAATAAATCATCGGCGAAAGGGAAGAAAAGAGCGAAGGATCCGGCGCGAAAGTAGGTTTTCCAGCCGAGAAAAGGCGCGGTGCTTCGATGGCGACAAGGGTTGTTTGCAACCGCGAATGCGCATTCCTGCGGTGCGTATTTGCAAAATGATTTACTGGGTCCCTCTGCAGAAATGCGGTCCGGTCCTTCACACGCTTCATCGCGTTGAGAATATGCGAAACGAAAGTCTCATCGACGAACCGGATTCCGATATTCCTTCGAGCTATTTTTTTTTTTTCATTTTAATAATAATAAAAATTTTCCCCGAAACAAAATTTTCTTCTCGAAATAAAAATGATTTTTCTTAAATAAATTAATAAAATAATTTTCTGGAGCGACCCAATTTCTCCCGCCCGATTCCGGTCGCGGTCGGGGCGAGAAATGAAATGTTTTCGGGTGACATCGTCCTTGAAGTGCGAGCTGGAGACCTTTTTTTTTTTTTCCTCTCTTTGGAGATGACGGCCGGAGATAAAAAGTATAAAACGGGTATCTCCTTTCCTCTGCCCGTCTCCGTCCAATTTATTTACGCCAGATTTATGGATCCTCTCCAGCCTCTGTCCGGATCCGGATCAACTTACGAGCATGGATGTCAAAACCAACCCCAAAATCTCCGACTGGAGATCCCGGGGAAGAAAAAAAACTCAAATTAGTGACGTTTGTGATTTGCGAGTTCGAGATCCGGGCATGATTCACGACCCTCTAAATTCACTCCGATGTTTGACGTGATTTAAACATTCGACATTTAAATATAAACATTCAAATGAGATGTCAATCACGATGTGAAAATAACGCGATACTTTTAATCTCCCAGACCGAATCCCGCCGCGATCGCAAATGCCTCTGGAGCGAGAATCGACTAATTTCCCAATTAACCTAAATTAGGCATTCGGCATACCAGATGGGATGGAGACTTCGGATCTCGAAGCCTCGTGCTAAGTGGACGTATATCAAGCGGGTCCATAACTGTCACGGCGGGGAGGTCCTTAAAATCCTTATCTCCCCCCCGTAAGTAATTGGAGACTCTTTAGCATTTAACGACCGACCAGGGACAAATTTGGAAGTCCCCGGCCCACCGGAGAGACCGGAGTACCCTCGATATACAGCTGTCATCTCTCTCTCTCTCTTTTTAACCCTTTGAGCGCACCGACTGATTAAACAAGAAAAAGCAAGACTTCTCGTAATGAATATCAAGGTCTTCGCCTCGGGCAACCGGAAGAGACGCATCATTCATGCCGACATACGACTTCTAACGAATGATTTTTTTATTCATCACGCTGCACAGAGGAAATTTGCCAAAAAATACAATCAAGAAAATTTGGCACGTCACTGTCATCGCACTTAAAAAAAAAAAAAAAAACACTGTCACGAGTTAGCGAGTCCTCGCTGACCTGGAAGATTGCGGAATGAAGATGGAAAGAAATCGGGGCGACGCCTGACATCTACAGTCCATACTGGAAACTAAGTGCGTCGCGTGTCGTAAGACAGATGTCGCCAGCTGACAATGCACCAGCGGCCTGGATGCAGCTGCATTTGGGGCCTTGTTTTGATCGGACGCTCCCCGCTCCTCCCCATCCCACATTGGTTTATCTCCGCTGACCAGGGGCTTTCCCCCCTCTCGAGGAGTAATCGGATGAGCAATATGAAGCCAGGGGAATCTCATTCTGGAGCTGGATGGAAATTAGATCGCGTTCGTCGTCGTGGGCGATGCTCGCTCGGAATCGGGGCAGCTGTCACAAGCAGGCAGATGAGGAATGTTCTGTCTATCTGTGGAACTCTTTTTGCGAGAGCAATTCCGTTAGTAATAACAGTTACGAATGGGGAAAACGTAACACCAGAATTATGACGATATATATTATGTCATCTTAGTGCCGGCAATCGCCACTACATTTTAGTGACAATTGCTGCCATTCGTCGCAAATGCTTGAGTCTTCTCGGAAAAAGTCATTTTGCTTCTCGACGACGCCAGACCCCACAGTGCCCACAATGACTCACGAGCGACAAAACGCGTGCCTCGACGCTCGTCGAGTCCCGAATCGCCCACAGTCCCGATCTGTCGTCACGAATCGGCCGACATCGAGTTTGTTTTCTTAATTTCGTCTTACCCCATTTCCTTAACGACCCATAACAGGAACGAAATTTGGCCTACTTCTTCCTCTCTCAACACAGAATCGCTCTAGCAAATTTGAAGCTGTCTCCCTGGGGTTGTGGAGATCACTGAATCTCGCTTTTCGGAGATGTCAATTTCGTTCCGGTATATATATATATTTTTTTTTTTCTCCCTCCCTGGGTAGCCGCTCCTGGGAAGTTTTCGGATGAAAGAGACCAACCAAATGAAAGACATTAACTCGTAGATGACGAAAAGTGTCCTTTTGTTGCTTCCAGTGCACCATTTCTTCATTTAAAAAAATATGAAAGCAGGTGCTGTTAATTTAGGCTTAGCGCGATGGCTCCCGTCCAGTCTTCCAGTGTTGTCGGATATCGTGCCTTAGTTATGCCAGATTCATGACTTCTTCGGCCTTCGTACCGGTGTCTGGATCTTTCTTTTTAATGTATGAGATAATTTTGCGTCGAGTTCATCATATGAGCCGAGATTGAAATGGTGGCTAGCAGAGGCCGATCGATTTGTTGGGATGTGGAGATATCTCATCCGGACAACCGTAAATTAAGAGACTCATCGAGACGACTGGAGGAACTCTAGATAGGCCTAACGTTCCTCGTCCACACCGAAATGGTTCGTGAAACTCGAAACAGACCTCTAATCGGTCTAACGTTACACGTATTCTCTTTAAAGAGCCATGAGAGACTGAATAGACCTGCGATTAGCCTAACATTACACGTCCTCGACGATGTGTCTGGAAGACCAGGGATTAATCCTTATAGGCCTTATTCACCCAGTAAGTCGAGGATTGAGTTCCTTTTGAACGAAAAAAAGTAGGCCTAGGCCTGACCCGAAGACGGTCCGTCGCTTAGGCCTAGGCCTAACGTTAGTGGGTTCCGTAAAGATAGCAGGTGAGGTGGGGTTGGGGTTGGGGTTGAAGAAAGGTAAAGCCATTGAAAAATGGTTTTCACATCAGCAACCTTTGTTGACGTCATCTGGGAAATAGAAATCTGGACGGTCTTTGACGGTAATCGCCGGTTCGGAAGGGGGAAAAAAGAGCATTCCACGTCGATGGCCGGGAAATAAATGAAGACACATCCATATATCATAAGGGATACCATACATCACAAGAGATGACTCATCCATATATCATGAGAAATCCAAGACACATAATTATTGCTGTTTTTGCTCGAAGAAACAGGTTGTTATCTGGAGAAGCCACACGCGACGCGATCGAATGCTTCAGTCTCATTCTTTCAAACTGCAAATTGAAATCTTGTCAAATGTTTAAGCTTTTCCCACAGTCCATCGCACTTTCCCAGCGCCGCATTTATCAGATTGTAATCGAAAGAATTGGAATTCCTCTCAGACGTTCGTTGTGACGCAGTGATGCCCGAATCCAATCGCAACTTGGGGCTGTTTCAAGCATCCCAGATTCGATTTGAAACGAAATCGTAAATTCTGTTCACTCTCGCATTATCCACGGTAAATAATAAATTCCATGTTAAATTCTTGGCATGCCCGGATTTGGAATCGAGGCGCCTCCGGAGGGCCATCTGGATGGGATTTACCGACAGGAATTAGAATTTCGGAGCAGGCGACACTGCTCCCGTCGACGAACGCCAGATGGAAAATTCAAAGACGGCCCACGGCCGGATGACATCCATTGCGTATGACATCCACGGCGGAGACTCCAAGAATCGACTTCCCTCATTAATCAAGGAAATAACGGCCGGCTCGAGACAACAGTCGAATGCATTCGAAACGTTGAAGACGGATGGAATAGACTCACGCCATCGAGCTCGATGGCTTCTGCAGCTTCCTCATTCTCATCCACTCGAGGTGTGGTTCACCTCTTTTCGGAGAAAAGAGGTGAGGTCAACTAATGAGAGCACGAGACGAGAGAAAAACTGTGACGGACACGGGAAGATGCCAAAGGGAGGGACGGACGCCCCGAGACAACTCGATGTGCGTTACGTTTTCAAGACTAGCAACGAACTCAGTGATCTCACGTATGGCAAGAAACTTCGTTGATTGTAGGATGGGTCGCGTCTTTTTCTCCAGCCGCTAGCAGCTGCTGGAGATAAAAGACACGCTGGCTAGGCACGACTACGTCATTGAATGACGTCACCATTGGGCAAGCGGCTGTCAGCTGAACATAGCGAACTACGAGAACGCTGAGCAGCTAAGCCTTAAAATGACGTCATGAGATACTGGGGCATGAGCAGAGCTAGCAGAGCCGCAAGTAAAAAAAAGACGCCCATGTTTAGAGCATGCTATCACCGGCTAATCGAGTGTTCAGAGCATCGAATGTTTCGTCACAAATCGAGCCAACTTCAGTTAAGATGCATTCCTTGTTGAGCCTCCCAACTGATAATTTTTGTGCACGATTTGATTTTTCCACGTTGACAGATGATACGATATACGCCACCAAAATGAAACAAAAAATGCAGATAACGTCATCCGAGTACAACGGACCCGCTAAAGCATTTCTTCGACCTAGCTCCGTTTGTCTTGGCTTCTGGATTCACTAATCGATTCGCACTTCCGGCAGAACGAATGGAAATGCGGGGAGACCTCGGCGCTTCCGAATGTCTCTCGAGAATTCCCACGCACCGAATTTGGAGAAGAGACTTGAATGCACTTTGGCTTCTATTTTCCCGTTAAAAAGCGCGAAAACACGGAATAGATCTCCATTCCTCCGCTAGAGACATCTAGCGGGAGCGGAGTGAAGATCGGACGGTAATGGGGTCCTGCCCTTCCCCCTCGCCTAGGCGTTCAAGGCCAAATAGCGAATAGATAGATGGCTTTTTATCAAGAAACGATCTTTCGTTTACTCCCAGAATCTGCCTCTCTCCCTTTTCTCGGAATTTCCCGCGGGACCGGATTGAGGAATTCCAGGAAGAGGCCGAGCGGGGCGAATTTCGTCGGGGCACATGTCGCGGGTCCGGCCCATGTCGTGGATAGCTGAAGGGGGATGGGCCTCGATTTCGTCGATATCTGGGCCCTCGAGGCTTTTTTCGGTCTTGACAAGGGAGAGTTTGCGGAGAGATGCCGCAGGGGAAAAGGAAAGGAAAATAAGACACGTTCCACATGGATTCCACGATAGAGAGAGAGGGTCCGGAGTCTGGACACCGAGATGAAAAAATTTAGAACGTAGTGAAAATGAGAGAGACGGGGGTAATTCCTCTCTCCTTCCCTTGGAATAACAGCTATAGTACATATAATACATTTATGAGACAGCACTAACGTATACTGAGTACTGTCCAGAGGATCCTCGGAAAAACAATTCTCTGGGCAACGTCCTTCAAAAAAATGAAACCAGAGAAGAATTCTCGGCTCCCTCCCTAGGGTACCGCCGCAATGGGCCAACGCAACCGAGCACGCATACCCAGACCTCGTCCCTGACCGAAGAGCGAAACGAAAAAAAACAGACCCAGCAGGGGGTGGATCCTCCGATGCGAAGCCCCTGCCCGACCAGATTCTCGTCGGCGTCTCGTCAGTCCTGCAGCTTCCCCTCGGCTCGCTTGCCGGGCACTCGGCACGTGCACTGCAGACGCGATTTATCTTCGGATAGGCCTATGTCTCAGAAAGGAAACACAGCTCGTGCGAAAGCCAGCCGTAGAAGCCGACGAACGAGTCGACACCACTGAGCGAACCCACAACCACAAACGCATCTCGAAAGCGAACTTGTCGTACACACCTGCACCATGCGGATGTTCACGTCCAACATCCTCCATCTTGCGGTACAGTAAATGACGGTAGAACCGGAAGGTGTCGCGAGTGTCTGCTGGGTCCTCTTTCATCCCACCCCCGCTAGATGTCTCTCGCGAGGAGCGGAGACATCGTCCGCAATTATCGCCGATTGAGGGAATCGGCGACATCGACAATCTTCGATGTCTCCGCTGAAATTTTGAAGAGGATCGAGACAAGAACTGGGTCCCCTTTCCCCCCCCCCCCCCCCCCCCCCTCACCCTCTCGCGTAACTCTTCCAACCTACTTTGTCTGGCTTCAACATGCGATTGTGGTATCCAGGCACTTCGCCACGATGAAAAAAAAAATTTTGCAATCTTCATTTGCTTTCAAATTGGAAGTATTTCACATGTACCCTCGGGTTAATCTGAACGGAAGGGCAATTCATGTTAAGTTCATTGGATTTGAAGCGTGAGGCCATTCACATTAGGCCTACATGGAACGAGTGCAAGATATTGGCGGACGTGTTGCTAGCAAGGGAGGGCCTTGGTATCCCGCAGGACGCCGACAACCATTGTCGTCGACGACTTCGGCCACAGATGAGACCGGTGCATTCACCGAAATCAGTTCGAACTGGCCCGGACTACCCTGATCGTCTCTTCATCACATCGCGCGGATGCATCGGCCCTCTCGCAGGAGTCAGACGATTCTTACGCGCAGCCCTGACTTCTAGCGGCTAGGATTTATATCACGACCGACAGCGAATAATCGGCGCTGCTGTCTCTTAGCAGGACGAGGTCCCGCTCAACCCTTATTCGCCGAGATGATCGAAGTTTCGAACGAAGTCGACTCGGTCGAGGCCGAAGAAAAATCCAGTGGATGCGCTGCCAATTACGTCGTTTTTGAAAACAATCTGTGAGCTAAAATGAGAGCTTTCTTCATCGGAGCTGCCGAGACGCTACTCAGGATTCCTTCGCTCGGCACGCATTCATTTCACCATCTCGAGCGCCAAAACAGACGAAATCCTCGCCTGTCCCCTGTCTTGTATTCAACTGGTTCCTCTTCGCACTTCGCTCTTCTGACTAGAGTCATCGGCACCCACCAGCAGGGATGAGAGGACCCTCGACTCACTCCTTTCTGTTCTTGTCTCGATCCTCTTCAAAATTTCAGCGGAGACATCGAAGATTGTCGATGTCGCCGATTCCCTCAATCGGCGATAATTGCGGACGATGTCTCCGCTCCTCGCGAGAGACATCTAGCGGGGGACGAGCGAAGGTCACTCTCCCCCCCATACAAACAAAGAAGCACTTTGAAAATAAATTAAAAAAAACGCTGCTGCATCGATCAGTGACATCGCAAGGGAAACAAAAAAAGAAGTTAAAGCAGAGCCGGAAAAAAATAAGCAAACTTCCAGGAAACGACGCAGCGGATAACGCATCGCCGAGTTCTTTGTCGGAAGAATTTATGGAAAAGATATGGATGCTGATGGAAAGAATCTTTCCCCTTTCATCCATTCTTTAAGACGCAGAGGCAGATCCAAAATATATTTTTCCAATTTTTATTCTGCAAACCATTTCCGACCTCACTACAGCATGAACAAAGACGATGAGATTCTCAAGAGATTCTCATAACAGAAACGAAGCGAATTCGGGACGCGAAGCGAAAACGCGAGCGAACCGAGGAATACCTGAGAATTTTTTCCGGAAATTCGCCCGAAAATGAAGAAAAATCGGATGGAGTTCGACCCGATGAAGACGACGACGATCTCCTCGAGGCCGAAGATGAGCTCCTAGACGTCATTTCGCTCCGGCGTCTCTTACTCAGCTCCCGTTCGTCGTCTCTTCCCCTCCGACGGACCTGGAGACGCAACAAATTTTTTTATATTTAAAATTCAAGTAGAAAATCAATCCGACGATGACGTCACCAGTTACCGCTATTACTAATAAAAAGCACGGAAAAAAAAAACATTCGAAGCCGAACTGAACTGGAATAAAGCAGAATTTTCGTTCCCGGATGTCACGAGTCGCAACGGACCGCGACGAACCGCGACGAATCGAGCCAGCCTCCCTTTCAGGCATTCAGCCCCTCTAATGAAAGGATTCTCGCAGGATGAAAGCGAGTGTAATCCCGCCGACTGAGATCGATAATGATTGTTCCTTCGTGATGGGACGGGGGAGCCCGAGGCGCGAGAGATCCGTCTCGCCGGATGGAGTTTTATCTCGAATCCGGATTTCCTCGAAAAATAATCGTCGAGGGTCGCAGATGTTTCGCGACTTGCAGAGAAATGGAATGCTTTTAATTGATTCGTGACAGGTCGTTCCTGAAGTCGCCGTTCAGAAAAAATTTCAGAAAAATCAGACTTTGGAGGTATATTGCCCTGGGGGCACACATTTCGGGGCAGATGTTTTCAAATAAACATTTTTGCTTCAGTCAAACGGAGAGACGCGGAAAGCTGAAACTTGACATGATCTTTCTTACGGAGACACTGAATTCAGGAAAAATATCAGCTTTCAGATGCATCCCCTGGGATCTCTTGGGGGTGACTCTTGGGGGTGACGCTTTCAAAGAATTTTATTTTTTGTCCTAGCGAATAGGACAGAAATAGAAAGGTGAAACTTGGCACACGCCTAATGGACGTGATGTTGAGCTCAGGAAAATGCAACTTTTGTGCTGTATCCCCTCAGGACATAGATTTTGGGCGGGTCGGCTTTTCCAAATATTTCTTTTTTTCACCAGTGAAAAGGGAAAACGTACAAGGCTGAAACTTGGTGGACATGTAGCTCTCTGAGTACTTATTTCAGTAAAAAAATTTAATTTTTAGGTAAAACCCCTCAGGGCACTTTTTTTTTTTTTTTTTTTTTTTTAAAAAAGGCACTTTTCNTTTTTTTTTTTTTTTTTTTTTTTTTTATTTTAATTTTTTTTTTTTTTTTTTTTTTTTTTTTTTTTTTTTTTTACAAGAGGCACCTTTCCCCAAATCTTTATTGTTCCAACGAAACAGAGAGCGATAAAAAGTTGAAACTTGGCGCAGAAGTACCTGATGGAGTGCTGAATAAATAAAAAATCCTACTCTTGAAGTAGGTCCCCTCCGGGATTATAGGAGTGGAGTATTTCAAGTTTTTTTTTTTTCGCTTTGACAAATGGGAGCAAATAAAGACATCTGAAGTTAGACACACGAGACATCATTCGAGTTATGATCTCAATAATAATCTCGACTACCTCCCCTCATGGCACGTATTTCGACAGGGACGTACTTTGAATAAGTTTTTGCCACTTTGAAAAACGTAATTATTGAAACCTGAAATCTGGTACACAAGTGCTTTTCTCGATATTAATATAAATGACGTTTTTAGTTGTGTGATGTATCCCGAAAGGACTTTTTCTTTAGGGGATTTTCCATTAAAACCATTCTCGCTGGAAGTAGCTTTAATGTGGAGAAATAAATTGCTGATCCTGCAGTAATCCTGCAGTTTTTGGGGTACTAATTTTAGTAATTTATATATTTTTCATGTATCTTTTTCATGTATCTTTTTCACGCAGGGAACTTTTTTTTCTAAACGCAGGTGTTCCCCGAAAATTTTCATTCTCACGAAACGGAGAGACAGAAACTGAAACTGAGGCACAAAGTTATCCGTCCAGATCCATATTTGGGAAAGAACTCTTATTTAAATATAGTTCCTCTTGGGGCATACGTTTTGGAGAGACATTTTCCATGAAATTTATTGTTCCGGTAAGGAGGCAGATACAGAAAGCTGAAATTCCGTTAAGATCACCAGAAAAAGATTATTCCCAGAAAATTACTCCTTTTTTAGTTCCATATCAACGCAGCGAAAAATATGTTCATACGGCATGATTCCAATAAAGTCTCACCGTAAAACTATTCGAGTGCGTATAGATAGCTAAAACACTGTACAGGGTGATCATAAAGTCCCAATCTATTTCATCGTTAAGCTCAAAATTCTTGCAAAAATGCATAATGTGCACTTCACATTGTCAATAATGAAATAAATAAAACTGGTAATGGTAAATTAAAAATCAGTTATTAACATTTTTTTAATGCTAATGTTTCACATGTCCAGCTTCCAAATCGATACATAACTGGAATCGATCCGTTGTTACCCTGAACATTCAGGATGTTCAGCATGTCAGGGGTTACAGTGTTAACAGCAGCATAGATACGGTCTCTTAAATCTTCAGCATTGAGAACCTTTGTGCTGTAAACCTTTGACTTAATGCACCCCATGCAAAAAAATTCAAGGGGGTTATGTCAAGTTATCCTGAAGCCAAATTTCTGTTCGATCCTCGGCCAATCCAATGGTTCGGGAACTTCTCATTAGATAATCTAGCACAATGTTCGCGAAATGAAATTTGGGCTTCAAGATCCCCTAAGCTAACCCCTTTGACTTTTTTGCATGGGGGTACATTAAGTCAAAGGTTTACACAGCACAAACATTCTCAATGCTGAAGATTTAAGAGATCGTATCTATGCTGCTTTTAACACTGTAACCCCTGACATGCGGAACATCCTGAATGTTCAGAGAAAGAACGGATCGTTCCAGTATCGATTTGAAATGTGATCATGTGGAACATCATTTAAAAAAATAAATTAATAACTAGGGCTGTCGATCGATTAACAAGTTTGATCGATTAATCGTGAGCCATTTAATCGATTCATCGGTCGATTCATCGGTCGATTCATCGAATTTTAATCGATCCCTTAGTTCCTCCTTGAATCCTGTCCTAGACGTTGGTAATGACTCTGCTTGTGTCATGCCCAACTCCTAGGTGAGCCTCAGGAAGTGACTCAAGGCGATGCAGTCGCTAACATAGCAGTTACTATCCATACATAACACTAGTTCCTCCTACATGTGACACATTCCGATCGGAAAGAAAATAGTTACAATTTGACAGATAAATCATGAAACGTAAGGAAAGAAGCGCACTGAGGCCCTTTGTCATTTAGCCGATCCATAACAGAAGGATGCAAGAATGTACCATAAATGATTGGATGTATACTGTGACATTTCATTACGCTGAAATTTAAAGATTCATTAACGATTTTCGGGCAACACAGGATGGAAGAACAAATACTCAAGAACAAATACTCAAGAACAAGAGTTTAGCAATAAAATAGATTGGGACTTTATGATCACCCTGTGCATAAATACCTCTCAGTATGACTGTTTAAAAGAATTAAAGATCTCTGTTTGATAACTTGCCAGTGACGTCACATAATGGGAAGTAACTTGACAGAGCAATAAATATACCTATGACCCCAGGAGTTTTACCAGATTGGTCTAAACGGATATTTCAAATGAATCAATCATTCTTCTCGATAATGGAGCGCCGAAGGCGCCATTAGTATCATCGCTAGTATACGTATAGAGTAAAATAATTTACCTTTTGGTGCCGATTCTGGCCGAAATTTTATGAAAATGCCCTGCTTCTCAACTCGGAAGCACAGAATAGAGAAGACCAAAACCCAAGGCCAAATTATTGTAAATAGCCTGCAGAATCGGGGTAAAGCTTAAAGAAGGAAAGGACAGCGATGGATCCAATCCTGAAAAAATAGTCAAGCAGCCTGCTTCATCGTTGAGGCCGCAAGTCCGAATGAACCCTATTCAGAACAATTTCAGGTGCTACGGCTGCAGATTTAAGTACTAGTAGTTAATGCAGTACCTAATATCCCAGAAGCAATATCCCGGCTGAAGTCCATCTGTCAGCACCATAGCTAACGATCAATCGGCTCGAACAACCTCGCAACTGGAATGCATGGTAGACTCAAGCCTAAGGAAGAAATGGAAAAGAAAGCAAAACTTGGAATTACTCAAGTCGATGAAAGAAAATGTGTAGCCGAGAGAAAGGCCCTACCGTACATTAACTCTGTCGTGCACTGACAGATTGGAGCGATGCCCAGACTGCTTTCTACCACCTTCAGTATTTGGCCTCGAAGCACATTAGGCAAATAGCACCCGACCCTTGCCTGACAAATTGGATGAGCTAAGTCCTGGGACAAAATTAAGAAAAGTTATGGGGTTGGGTCGGGTGTTTCTGAGTTCAAAACTGGGCATTTTTTGCTGCCCTTCGGGGGTTTCGACAAGAATCGGCACCAAAAAGTAACTTCTTTTACTCTATACCAGGTCTGGCAATAAAGTTCCAGGACTGACTATTTTGTGAGTCTGTCAATATCACAAAAATTATTTTCATTCCATGGACTGATAGATTAGACTGTTGGACAGTGTTGTGTCAGCCCTCATCTGACTAGTGGGGGGGGGGGGATCGCCATTGCGAAATGGCAGGGGGAGTGGGGATTACCGAGCATCTTCTCTCTTCATCCATTTTATCCCTCCTTTATCCTTCGCGATTTCCCGTTTGCTTCGTGATCGAATGGCTTCTCGATGGGGTCAGTAGCAGGATGCAGACAATGCTTTGCGATTGGGGCGGGGGGTGGGAGGAAACACATCGTTGCTTTCTATGGGAGACTTAAGAACTGAAAACCGGCTTCAGGGAACAATTCGCGAATGGAAAATAGATGTTCCTAACACTAGGTAATATCCGCTCAAAGCGTGACCGACATGAGAATCCCCTAACATGGGAATATCGAAGCATCATTACTGGCAAGACAGTAACAATTAGAGTCAAAGAAAATGCAATCAGCAATTTTTCCGTTTCCTGAAAGGCATGAAAGGTCTCATGAGTGAATCAATTCGGTTCCCATTAGCCTCCATAGCGTTTCCCATTATTTCTGACTCGACTTGGGCCTCGAGCGGATCGGGAACTGAGGAAATTCAGTTTAGAACATTTTTTTGTAGCCTTCGTCTAAATGGATATTAATTTTTTTTTGGCAGAAATTTCTCTCTTCGTCTTCTTAATCGTCGACGAAAGTGTCCAATTTTGCAGCTTCCTCGCGTCCTCTCACGAGATCAAAGCCGGTCGCGTTTTCATCATTCGCGATTTTCCCACGCTGCTTTCTGACTCTTCCCTGGATTTTTCTCGCGAGCGAAGGGTAAATGAGGTGTCCAATTCACATCCAAATTAAAATTTTGAAGTAAAAAAAAATTATACCGTGAAGGCCCCGCAGTGGCGGCTCGTCATTGGAGGCAAGGAAGGAAAATTGGGCACGGTTTCCCTAAATATCCCATCGAGCACTTTCTTATACGATTAAAAATGAATCACCTTCAGCCACAAAATTTCGCAGGAAATCTCTCAAACCCACTGGATGATCGATGCAAAAAGCGAAATCTTACCGATTTATTCCTGTCTTGAATCTCAGAGGAGGCTGGGACTAGGAGGATGGGGCATGAGGCTGAGGCCAGGAGGCTAGGGCCAGGAGGCTGTCGGGCATGATGCCTCCCTTAGCCTCCTGGCCTCCTCTAACCTCCTGGCCCATACCCAACGCATCAGGAGGGGGAAAGAGCTAAACAATGAAACAAATCAAATTATAAGGTCTGTAATGATGCCGGGAAGCAGACGATTCATCACCGAGAAGCGGGGAGCGACCGGCGGATTCCACTTTCAGATCATTTTCATTCGTTTCCTTGCTTTTTTTTGCATTTTAAGGGAATTTAAAATGTGATCCTCGGTGGCTGCGTCTGAGACCATCAGAGGAGAGAGTTAATTTTATCCCGAATTTGAGAATGATCCCGAATGCGGCAATCGCGCCGTGATTATTGTGATTCATTTGATGTTCCTCGAATGGCCATGTCGGCCTTTTTACATTCCAGCCTTGCCTCGTTCTGTCACGGAGACTCAAAATAGTGCTAAAACAAGAAAAAAGGGGGGAAGATAACTTTAGGAACTCTCGATCGATGAAGCGAAGAAAGCAATGAGGAAAAGGCTACTTTCATACAAGTTTCGGGACTAATTTCGCACGTCTCGAACTTTTGCTTCGAGTAGAGGCCTGCTTGGGATTCCGAATTCGTACCGAACAGGCGATCGAGGACGGTGCGAAGGGTGACGCGAGACGTCACTTTGCTCCTCTGATGTGCTCTGTAGTGGTCATCAGGAAGAACTCCTTTCCTACGTGACTTATATATAAAGTGTCGAGTTTTCTCGATCGCCTTTTTTTTTTTGCTCGCCTGCCGTTTCACGAATCGTCGAGCGACGAGACTGGTCCGATTGATTCCGATTGATATCGTGGCGTCCCTGGGATTCTCATCCGCGAGACTCGACTGACGTCTGCCAGAATCGATGAGGCGTGAAATGAGGATTATCAAACGTAAATTTAGTTGGGGAACAGCAACGAGTTTTCTGCTACGCCCCGACGGACAAGGTCGATCTTCGGTTTCTTCGATACCGTCAGTCTGTATTTATTAGTTTATTTCAATTGTTAAGCACGACTCAGGGCACGGATGGCATTTTCGCAACTGACGATAGACTTCGTCTTCCGGGTCGTCAACGACACTCAAGTCGACCCACGACGACATGGAAGCCGACCCTCCCGGTCCCTCCGTCGGGTCTCGGTGCGAATATCACGACAAAGAATTCGCGGAATTCACGAGAGAGATGAATGGAGCTCGAGCCCTCATATTTCCCCTTTCTTCGTCGATACTCCTGCGATCGAAGAAAGAGAGAGAGAGTGAACAGGAGGGGAGAGTTGGGGGGCCTCATTACCCGTTCTGGGTGCAGCGAAGGGTCTCGAAGGATCTCTAATGCTGTTTGCAGACTCGCCGACCTAATTTCATGCTCTCGAGGTCCATCCGAGCGGGGGGGGGAAGGTGATCTCATTAAATATTCCTGTCTCTCCGCGCTCCTGCATCGATATTCGTAAGCCTTGATAGAAACTCTTTAACAGAAACTTCGCCTGGATATTGACCGATATCCAGTAAACCGGTATTCGGTAAGCCGGAAGCTGTCGTATCAGCTGACACGAACGCGAGGGTATGGAGCACCGAGATAATAAATAAATAGAAGAGATTCCCAATCACCATGATGTTTTCGTTTGTTGAGGAAACGCGAGTTTTAGGAGAGGGAAAAGAAGTCTAATTAATTTTCTTGCCAGGTATACAGATAAGGAGATAGAAACGTTCTCAGCAGTGCGATGCAATCAAATAAGGAAAAGAGATGAGCCCGTTCTTTTCCATGAAGCTTTCAAAATGTTCGTCTAAAATAAATGATGAGTAGCCGGTAAAAAAAAACCGCATTTTGGAATGAGCTTCGATCCAGACACTGCATCAGTACCGACTCTGACGTCAAAGTCGGCAAACTTGTCGGGGCGGTTGAGAACCAGATTAAATTCTCGCTTTCTCGCCCTAAATTTCCATTAAGAACGGGCCGAGATTCGGCAGCACTCTTCCGAAACCAGCTCCTATGGAGCCCGGCAAGTCGATTCGATGCCACCAGACTTATTTACGGTCTAATATACGTCTGCAAGGAAAGAAGAATCTTCGGCTTAGTGGATTTTAAGGGGGTTGGTATCAAATCACCGAAACTCATGTCGACGAATGGACATTTTTTCGAAAAGCAGTTGAGCGAACGCGACCATACATAGAAGGACTCATTCCCAGAAGTGTATGGAGATCGAAAGGTTTAGGTCACCGAAGGCATATGAAGCCGAAAAAATACTGGTTTTATTTTCTTAGTTTTGGCCGTCTTGATTAATGTGCCGAGTCACTTGTGCCCTGGCTACGGTCTAGATACATCCCGCTGCGCGCTGCGCATTTGAATCGAGTTAGAAGTGATCAAGGATCCACAAGGGCAGGATAAGTTTGTGATACAGTCTTTTCTGAAGAAACAAAGTGAGGCACCGAAGAACCATTGAGCTTTCTAAAGTATGAACGCGCTAGGATTTCGATTTTTGCGTTAACCCAATAATTCTACGCTTGTAAGGCATTGGGCTCTTTTTTTATTTCCTTGAAGTCGTCGTTCACTACTTGTCAGGCTGATGTAAAACGTTGACCCGGAGCTTAATTAAACTCCAAGAGTCTCTAGAGCAGTGGTTCTCAACCTGGGAGGTGTCACCCCCGAATGCATGAAGGTTCAATGGGAGTAAAAGGAAGGTTGAAAACCACTGCTCTAGAGGTTAAGTTTAAAAATGAACTTGAAATATTGATATTCTTACTCATTAATAAATTACTCAGAGGCGCTTCGCGGGAAGACATACTGCATATGCACTGAGCCTGGTTGCCGGAATATGACTGACACAGATGGACTAAAGATGCGGTGAAGTCTCCTTCTGCAGGATACTTACAGCACTGTCCATCCAGGCCCATCCAAAAATGTCTTTTTTTGAGTGGGGTTTCCTCTGTTTCTTTTCCTTAAATGACTGCAACATAACGGTGTCTTTCACATTTGACTATTCGACCTTGACGTTAGTGATGAAATCCATGATTCTAAATTTTTTTTTCTTCTACAATTTGATGTTTCGACGAAAATCATCTTTCACCGAAAAGATTTTGCTTCGACGAAATGTCATTTCGGCAAATTTATTTGCCGAAATGACATTTGGTGTTTCGTCCATTGGATGAATCGACCTTTCGAGTTTTTGGCGAAGCCACTTTAGATGAATCGGTGTTCGATTTTTTGATACGCTCCCATTTTAGGGATTCAAATAAAAAGTACTACTTAGTACTACTTCCGTCCTCTACGATTATTTTTCGGCTCATTCGGCTAATCCCGCAGATTAGCCGATGCTCATCTGTTTTCAAACAGTGAATGAAGCTCCATGGAAATTGCTCGGAAAACATTCACACAATTAGGCGAATTTTCAAGTCTTAAGCTCGATGGTGGAAAGACGATGGCGTCCGGTTTTGCTCTGGTCTAAAAATAAAATGCCGAAAATAAACTCAAGTTTCCTGGAAATTTGGATATAAAAAAAATTAGAATCGGGGAAATTCAACAGTTGCTGGTGGAATAACCAGTGAAAATCTTATTTTCCGCAATTTTCACGTTTTCGCGGTAAGAAATGGCTCAAACATACCACATCTTCCATTTAAATTTGCAAAAATAGAGGCGGAAACGACGCACTGAATCTGCAGCAGCCCTAAAAGTTGGCATCACGACGACCGATTGGATTCTGCCGATTCAGGAAACGAACTTCGTGAGATCAGGTCGACTCACAAATAAGATTAAGTTTAGAATTTTTGAGGCTTTACCGATTTATCGGCTCCTAATTCAAATTGAACATTTTAAAATACGAAATGCTAGTTAATTAGATTAAAGGATTTTAATCGGGTTTTGGGTTAGAAGGATCCTGCATATCAAATTTAATCAAAATCGGAGATGGTGTGGCGTTACCAGTTGGTTTATTCGTCTCGTCTGACCCTATAGGATCCTATTGGATTTTACAGTATATGTTTTATCCTCTATATTGTGCGTATCCTGCAGGATTCCTACAGGACTTTTTCGTTCGGAATTACCATGGAGCATCGAGCTAACGTTTCGCTTCCATCCCGCCAAGATGTGGCGATGAAATCACTCGCAAGTAACCGGCGAAGTCCTTCATCATGCAAACCACGGATCCGGAAAGACTCGGGGCAAGGGGGGCAAGGGGGGCAAGGGGAAAAGAAATGGCAGGCGCATTTGCACAGCAAATAGAATCCCTAATGGAGCGCGAGGAATGAAATTTACTCTCTCGGAAGACTCTGAGGGGCAAGTTTTCTTCCCTTCTTGGCGGTACTGTTTCACCCGGCTAAGAAAAAAGAAACCAGTCGCCATGGCAACGGCGCATAGACTAATTACGGCGGGACAATACAGTAGACTCATCCGTAATCCTCCCCCATTCTGTTAATAACCCGTGTCATTGCTCCATCACCTCAATCCCCTTTCGTCTATTAAGTCTTTTTTCTCTTTTTTTGTGCTTTCCCCCCCTTTTTTTGGGGTTTTGGTTGACGCTTTTCGTCTCTCGCTGATTTGACTGCGTTCCGTCGAGTTCGGTTACCTTCCACGTATTTTATTAATATTTTATCTGTTTCATATTTTCGCATTTCGTATGTTCTTGCAACATCATTGCAGCATTTCGATTGCATATAAATAATTCACAAATTCATATTGTCTCCTCCATCGACCCCATATCCTCCGGATGAATCATCGATAGGGGTCGCGTGCACGTCAAACGTAGATTACCGACTATTTCCAGATACGAACACGTCGACTTCACCATGCCTAAATTGTTGTGAATGACTAAATAAATAAATAAGTAAATAAATAAATAAGGTGAAGGAGTCATTTTTTCCTTTTCCGGTTTCTCTCTCCATTGTACCCTCGTCTCGTTTCCGTTCCTCTCCTTCCCCCGATCTCTTATTGTTTCCATCCATCTCGAAGCTGGCACGACCGCGAGTAACACCAGCAGATATTAAATCAGTCGGACGGACAGTCGGCTGTCGGCTGTCGGCCGTCGGCCGTCTGGAGATCTATTGTTCGGACCCTGCCGCATCCAGACCGATCGGCTTGCCACAGTGCCGTTTTTTTGACACGATCCTCTGAGGGCAGACCAGGCGCGGAACGAAGGGTTCAACGACTGGAGCAAAGAATAATGGCACTTGGAACGTGCAAGAAATCGCTCTAGACTCTAGGAGTCTAGGAGTCTAGAGTCTAGAGAGTCTAGAGTCTAGACCACGGATATACCCGGATGGAGTGGAATAGGCCCAGCTGTGTTTGCTCAGGCGTGAGTCCGGATGCTCACTAACTGCCGGAATGAAAAAGGAGAGAGCAAAAGTGAGACACCGATCGCAATATCTGCCATTTTCCCATAGTAGTTATGGGAATGGGAGATAATAACAGGACCGATGCCCTGAAGCCACGTGTAAGCCTGAGCTCGAGGCCTCTATTAGCTCGGATCAGATACGACCCTCTTCCTAAGAGTTGGCTAGTTTCGATGTCCTCTCGATTCGCCTCTGCGAGAGCCGTCAACGGCTGTCAGTCAGATGACTAAAACCTGACTTTCTTCACAAAACTCCATGTTCTTTCTTCTTCTACCTTCGGTTTTTGCGTATAATAAACCGTTATTGCCTTCGTCCGAAGTTTCGAAACACCCCGTAACACCGAGGCTAAGTGAATACCGTCGAGGTGTTCACATTGCCGACGATTCCGTCCTTTTAGCCTGCTTTCGACAGGATCTTCAGAGCTTGGCTCATCGGTTTCGACCCCGAATCCACTGCGCCTGGAACGAAACTCAGCGTCGCCAAAACGTAAGTCACGGTCCTCTCGAGGAAATTTCGCGAGAATCCCGTCGAACCGTGGTTGCCAAGTCCGACAGGGGACAAAACTTTCTACTTTTGAGCGCGTTCACCTCCCCACCCACTCCCCCCTTTCCCCCACCCCCAACCCACCCACCCCCAGCGAGCAGTCTCCCAGCCCCAAAGTGAGCTTCTTCCGCTCCAGATCGACCAGATCGACAAGGATTCCTTTGCTCGGCGTTCCATCTGCTGAGTCCGTTGGGTGTTCTCGAGTCCGGTGTGTGCTCTCGAGTGGGCTTCTCCGACCACTCGGGACGCAACTCCATCAAGTTTCAATGGACCACATTAAAAATGAAAGAATGAATCCCATTATAATTCCTCATATGCTCGAAGAATTTATGAGGACTCGTTCGGAGTGAAAGAGAGGAAAGACCTCGAGGTCTAAAAGGCGGAAAGCCCCGGATTAAAGACTATTCTCTCTCACGATGCTGGAGCCAGAATGAAGTCTAAGCTAAATAGACCTGTAAATCAAATAGAAATGACAACTGCCACCCGAGAAATTCCATATATGGGGCGAGCCCAAAAGACCTACCGAAATGCATTCTGCGTATAAAACTGATTTGGGCCACCGACCGTGAAGAAAAAATTTTCAAGCGTGAAAGAATATTCCGCAAAAGCGGAAGCATCTTCGGATGCGTGCAGAATCCTTGGAATAACTGTCAGCGAAATTGACGCACATTGCGACGCTCCTCCGAAACGGAGAAGGCATTCGTGCGAGAGACCGTCTGATGAAGGAAACGCGAGGAAAACAATTGCATGGATTTCTCCGGTCAGAGGCGAGAACCGTTCCCGTTCCCGAAGGCGACAGATTCGGGATAACAAACGAGAATTCCGAAATTTGTGATGGTATCGGGTTCGATGATGCGTGGTACGCGGGCGGGCGCTTTATCCGAACGGAAACGAAGCTCTCGTCTTCATTCAACTTTCCATTGCCGATAAGAGCCCATCGTTCTTCCATTGTGCAGGGCATCGGTAAGGACCCATTTAGAGGATTGGGTTCAATTCCGGGGGCCTGCAAGGAAGAAAGGGGATTCCACGACGCCGGAGAGAGTGCAGAGACGGGCTATTAAACCGATAAGGGAGGTACGAAAGGGACCCTCCTTCCAAGTAGGTTAACGAAGTCGGTCCTCGTCAGCGAAGGCAACAAAAGACCACTTTTAACCTTAATGTCTCCGCTCGCAATGGAGCCAGCGAAACCTTCATCCTGCCTGTACCAGCTTGTTTCAAACCGATTCTCAAAGCTTCATCGGTTCTCGGCGTCTAAATTCTTTTCAATAACTGCTGATGGTATCGCTTCGGCTCAACAATGTCAGACGAATTTTTGAGAATCGATTGGAAACATGATCATATATGAAAATTTTCCGAAAGGAGCTCCATTGGGAACCCAGATATAAGTCATAGGTCATCGAATGATTGGCAGATTGTGGGTTTTTTTTGCCGATGCCGAGAGCAGAAGGCTCAGACGGAATGAGTTTCTCTCTCGCGAATGCGCGAATCGCGTAGCGTGAGCGCGTGGTCACTCCCCCTTCTGCGGATGGCCAATAAAAGATGTCTTCACTGACAAAAGGAGATTAATCAGCGAGGAGGAACACAGAAGATGAGTCACGTCCCAGGAAGACATCTATCTTGCGAGTATTAAGTCAGTATATCCCAGATTAAGTCTGGGTCTTGGATCGACGCTCGGAGCCCTCGAGACTCCCAATGTCTCTCGCATCTCGAGTCGCCCGACGTCGTCCGCAAGCAGGCTCTATGGAATCGCTCGCAGTTTTTGGCACTTTTTGCGAGTTTTTCAAGTCATTCTCGAGGAGTTTTTACGAAACTTGTCCCACGGCTACGTTGACGTGAAACTAACAGATGAGCATTTCATCACTAGAAATCGTACATTAAAATACGGACGACATCGAATCCCTTCCCGCCACATTTCCAATAGCCAATTCCAGAGGTTACCAGAGGGTTAAGTGGACCTACGTACACGCAGCTTGCACCTTTCAAATACTTTTTTTTTCAGAGCCAAAAAAAAAAAGTTTCATTAGATCGTTCGTATAGAAAGATTCGGAGAATCTCTTCTTCTCGACAGCGATTCTCAGAGGGGACTCGACCCAGTGGGAAGTCTGTCGAGGACTCCCTGCCGCCCGATCCAGTTGCACGTGCCGGTCCGTCGCGATCTGTCGGCCGACCGTCGTCGCTCCATCGAGTTCCTTCTGAAAATCGCTCTCGGGTGTTGGTTCATTCTCGGAGGAGCCAGTCCGTCGAACCGCCCCAATCGAACCGAGATAAAAGAAATAAAAATCGAGACCTCGTGAGTTGAAGCCTGGTGGTCGACTCGAACCCATCGAGTCCCTGCTTCATGCGACGCCGATGGTACGACAGCTTCACCGAGTTCTTTGTGCTCTTCGGGGCCTGGCGCTGGTCGTGCAGCCGGCCCTGCGTCGGCGTGTCTCCCTGGATCTTCACGTCGAAGAGGCTCAGCTCGTCGTGCGACGAAGGCGACTGGCGTCGCCCGCGGAGGCAACGACATCTGCCCCATCGCTGGATGAACTCCTTCTTGAACTTGTCCTGAGGGAATTCCGATGGCTTCTTTTAATAATGAATTCATTCTGTTTAAATATAATAAATTCTTTAGATTAATTCAGAGATGATTCTATTATGCATACGAATGCGACCCCGGTTTTATAAGCCACTCGTATCGAATAGAGGAAGCCACACAAAGGGACCCACACGGGCACGAAGGGGACATAGACCATCTCGAGATGAGACATTTCTTTGAGCACGAGAATGTCCTTGTGCAAACAGACTCCACGGAAGGGATCATGAAAGATGCAGGAGAGATTCAAGTGCAGCTCCGTCTCGTTCCCGGACGAGCAAATACCGCGCACGATCTCGATGTCTGTCGTTATCAGACCCGAGAAATTCGCAAATTTGATGAGGGATTTAAATTTAAATCTCTTAGTTTTGGGAAACGGGATGAACGCCCTTGGAAACGTTCGATCGATTGTTCAAACGTCCAAACTTGCAACTTATTTCAATGGATTGGAACTCTTTTTCAGATTTCTATCAGCTAATTGGATCTCTCGTCGCTCCGAAGCAACGTATCCTTCGAAGTCTCTCATCGCGTCTTTCGCTACCTTCGTGCGATTTTTGGCAGATGGTGCCTCAGTCGTCGTCTCGTCGACACTGAAAGTGTCCCATCAGATTTGTCTATATTTAGAATCGAAAAAAATTTACTCGGGTTAAGCCAAGCCATGCAGCGAATCGATCCAAGACGATTCAGCGAGTACAATCAGCTCGCAAGCTGGTGGAATCGCGTTTCGCAGGAGAACGAGGATTTAAATTTTAAAAAGGCGGAATATTCTGTACTTTTTCACCCTTGATTCCAGCTGTGTGGGATCCTCGGCGGCAACACCTGCTCACAAATCGGAGGGTAAAGTTTAAAGGAAACTTTCCCTCTCTTTTCACCCTTATGGGAATTCAGTCCCCTGCCCTCCTTGCCCTCCTCCCCTCCTCCCCTCCTTCCCTCCCCCCTCCTCACACCCCATCTCAGGGGAAGCGAATCTGTCATCTGACACACATGTACATGATGGATGCGTGAGGTTAGAAAGGGCAGAGGGCAGGCATGAAAAAGAGACCCCCTCCCCGAAATTTACTCTAAAATATCTGTTCTTACCGAATTTCGACAAACTTCGCACTCATCATAAACTGACACACCCCCATGATTCATGGAGATCCTCTGAAATTCTTTGGTGAAATTGATTAAGGATGACATTTAAAAGAAATCGGGAATCGAATTGGGAACCCTTCGGATTGAACGCGTTCGCGAACTCTGAGACCGATTAACTCTATTAGTTATTAACTTAAAAGGCTCATCCGAACCATCTTCACGGAAAGGTCAGTTCAAAGAATAAATTTAAAAGAGATTCCATTCCTCATTTCAAAAATGCTTTCTCAAAGCCTCGCCCATGCATAAAAAATTTTAAGTGGAATTTCTCAATACCGTCATCATAAATACCGTTTCCATAAATACCATACCAAATCCCAATAAAAACTCATCGGTTAACAGTCGGTCAGACGCATGCACAAGTGAGCCTCACGTTATAGATGGCATAGACGAAGGGATTGCAGCAGGAGTTGCTCATCGCCAGCCAGTGGATGCAGAAGAACACGATGTTGATGTAGCGGTACCTGCATAGAATCCAATCGAAAAAGTTTTATTTTTAAAGGATAAAGAGGGATCCGAATTCTGAGACAAAGCGGTTCTGAGTCGGTTGTTTCAGTGCTTTTACGAATGTTTTTCCGGCATAAAAAGGACTTCTTGAGGCAATTAATTAGTTTGTGGAAATGAGAAGCTCGGGATCAAGAAAAAAGCAAGGATGGAGCAAGAGGAAAGATTGGGAAGCAATCGGACGGAAGATGACCGGAAAGGAAAAGTTCCCATCTTCCCATCGGATGAGAAAAGTTCAGGATGAGGATTCCCCGCGAAATCGGAGGGGGGGGGGGAATGGAACCGCAACGGCGCGGGAATCGATCCTGACGATTGTCATCGCGAGTTTCCCCGGCAATATCGAATGTACTTCGGGTTCCATAATTGAGGGAAGGATATGAGACGCGATTCCTTGTTTCCATCTTCGTCGCGAGGTATCCTCATCTACAATTCCATCGCGGTGTTATTACGATGCCAATCGCAATATCCTCCCCTCTTTAACTCGGCGTTGGGGCGCATATCGAGGATCACAGATTCAAGTTTTTCCCTTCGTGCTTGAAACTTGTCCAGGTGGGGGGGGGGGGGGGCAGAGGTTGGACCTTTACATGCAAATCCTTCAGATTCAGCTCGAAATGGTGTCTATGGACATCGTATCCTGTTTTATTTCTTTTTTTCTTTTACTATTCCTCATCGTTAATCAAGATACGAAGTCTGAAATAAAAACAGCTGAATAGTTTTATTTTCCTCCCTTTCGTTGTTTTATTGGGTTGCACAGCTGAAGATTAAATCTCCTCTCCAAACTTGGCCGGAAAAGTAATTAAGCGTCCTTTCCTCCTCGTAAGACTCGCGTTTGCATGGTTCACGAGGACATGGTGCAATCATGTCCGGGATTCTCTCCTCTACTTCCCTGATCACAGGGCGTTTCGCGTCCGTTCGCGTTGGAAGGCAAAGGAACTCGGATGTGCGTGCAAACCCACGCAGATTCGCAGATGAAGAGGAGATTGAAGACTAAATGCCATTTCATGCTTTGCGTTTCCGCATGCGTTTGCGTACTTGCTCGTTTGTGTCGGAAGGAAACCCAATCGCGTCTTCACGCGTTCACACGCTCGTGCTAAGAGGGAAAAGAAATTCGTAAACGAGAAAAAAAATTACCGGATTGGCGTTCGGAATAGGACGGAACCGTTTAGCCTTGCGTTTCCTCTTTACGAGGGGATTCGTGTGGGCATGCGCTCTCGTGTGCGTTCCCTCGCGTTCGACCGTACGTGGAGTAGTTCCATTAGTTCGCGTGGAAAGGAAACGTGAAGCGTGAAAAGGCTTTCAATCCCTCGCAGTTTCCACTCGTCCGATCGAGTCTGCTCTTGGCGCTAAGTGGTTGCGACGAAGCGAAAAGCGAGGGTCTCTTGGTTTCGCTTCGTGTTTTTACACATGAACTGTCGGGGAAAGGGTTTTCGTCTCTCGGCAGAGGAATGTCTCGCGAGCGTTCTCATGCCAAAATCTATCACGTAACCGAGGGAACATAATTACGGCGAGGAGAAAAAATAGAATAATTTCTTTTCACTACGAGGGCGACGACACGAGGAAACTCCAGTAAAATGGCTAAAAGTATTTTTAAAAATGAAAATAGATGTTTATCGCTTGGCAAAACTCCGTATACGTGAGAATACGATGGTAAATGGGAAAAAATTGGCTTCTGATACCTTCTTGATTTCTTGAGCCTCCTTAATATGGTAATTATAAGTGCAGGGGCGGCGAAGGGGTAGGAGGGGGGAGGAAGGGGGGGGGGGACTTGTCCGGAGCAGAAGGGAAAAAAGGAATCATGCGACAGGAATACATAATTGTTCCCGCTGAAATGTCAAGAACCACTTATCCCAGAGAGAACATTGAATTAGAGGTAAGAAATTCCTCCCTGCGTGCGAAAAGCAAAACTATTGAGAAAGAAGCGAAGAATTAAACACAGAAGTTAAATGCCAGGCGGTTCCAACAGCCAGCAGACGGGAAACACAGACAGAACACGTTGGAAACAAATAAAAAGGAGGGTTAAACGGAAGGATTTAAGCATGAAGGGAGTGAAATGCTGCGAAAAAAAAAGGCAGTGTCATGCCAGTCATGTCAGTTAAATTGAGTGACAGACTTTCTCGCTGTTAACGTTTCCATCATCGGAGCAGAAAGCTCTCATAGGTACTTCTCAGATATTTGGTCAATGCAAGCTCCTTGAATCGCAAATCTATTGTTTTCGAGTTGGATGATGGATTGTGAAAGACCGAAACCATGGCTCGGAGATAGGAAGCATTGCAAGAACGGAAATGAAGTGAAAAGGGTCGACCCTTCGACTCCGGAGATGGGAACGGCTGCCGACGAATCTATAGAGGAGGCGAATGATAGCGGGTCCATCATATTGCTCGAGACAAGAGATGAGGCCGGGGGTCCGAAGGGAATCAGAGACGAATTGGATGGGGCGAGGCATCCTTTTTGGGCGGTCGTCCTTCTGGGGAGGGGAGGGGAGGGAAGGGGGACGACCACTTTCTCCGTTTCGAACGGTTTCAGAGTCACTGGAGGATTTTATTAAAAGCTCTTGTGGGGAGCTCGATCGATTCAAGGAAGGCGCCGGGGGCGACCCCGAAGGCCCCCAGGACGACCACTCCTTCCACTTGATTCCACAGATTTTCCGGTTTTATCCCGGTGCAGAGGCGGACAAGACGAAAGCCGCCGCGCGATGGATTGGAGATTTGTCGTTAAGAAATTTCGGAATTGTTCCAAGCCAGACGATAAAAATGTACGAAGCAGAGGTTAAAAATTGTTCGCGGATAAATAGTGCCCCTTACGAAAATGTCTTATAGGATTCCTATATATTCCTAAAGGAATATANCGAAACCCAAAATATCCTCCCTGAATCCTATAGGTCAGGAGACCTATAAGACCCTATAGGGATCCTATAGGATCCTAAAGGATCCTATAGGTTTTTCGTGTTTCAAAAACCTATAGGAAAGTCTATAGGTTTCCTATAAGAAATAACTATAGGTTTCCTATAGGACATTTCCGTAAGGGTAATGATCGATTTCCATGTCCCTCGAAGCTCGTTTGCTTGCTCCCCCGACAGAAAACTTCAACATGTTGAAATTGAAACGAGCGAAAAATCAACGGTGATTCACCGCTACATCCGCTCGACAACGGTCACCGTTGAGTCACCGCTGAATCACCGATCGAGGTTTCGGGGTCGAAGGGGAAAATCCCTCGGAAGTTTTTGCGAGTAATATTTAGGCAATATCTCGGCATATAAAGAATTACCGCCAGTTTTTGCCACCAACGTTTTAGTCACTGTCACCGAGAGCGTATTACAGTGTAACCAGGAATTTTCGACTTAAAGACTTAAATCGCGGTCTAAGATGTGGCTTTCTTTTAGTTTTGCGATCTGGACCATCTCCTTCCTATAAATTGACCCTAAGTGGGGAAAAAAATCACGAGCGACTTCGCGATTCCTTTTTGCCTTGCAAAATTCTCGAAATTATTACCGTGGACCCAGATGCATTTCCTTTTCGCGGGGTTACAAGGCCCATGGCACACATTACAAGCAATATTTATTATCCTTGATCCCACGGGAGGATCTGCCGGAGCATCTGCTCCATATTTCGTAATCCGGAGTCAGCCATGCTCGAGAAATTGAGAAAAGCAAAACAAGGAAAATGAACGCAGTGCTTATGGTCCAGAAAAAAATACAAACAAACAATACAAAGGCGTTGAACTGAAAGAAATGGGGTTAGAAAAATACTCGATTCATCGGAGTGAAACTTATAAGAATCGCCCGGAAAGGCACACCATAAAGAAAACATTGTGGTATTTAAAAAAAAAGACAAATAAGCTGCCATATTACAGAATAAGTTCCCTTTTCGAGCAGAGCAAAACTTCTTCCCATCTACGAGCGGCATTTTAAGGGTCTCGAGCTACGGGAAAAACGGTGGAAGGACTTTAAACGACGACCTGCAGTACTGCAGGTCGTCGTTTAAAGTCCTTCCACCGTTTTTCAGGGAAAAGGCAGGAATTACGTAATTCCTGCCTTTTCCCTGTTTCCAGGTACAGGCCCTAGTCCTTAGACGGGACCTCTGCTTTGGATTAATTTCAGGAGACAATTTACGAGTGGGAATTGGATCGAAAGATGGATCGGGAGACTCTGAACTCCGGCATCAGACCTGATCTTCACTGTCACAAGAAAAGGTGTGAAGCTTCAGCCCGCGTAATTTCTTCTGTACTATTGCGTACTTCGACGGTTTTGAACTTTCGTGCACGGTTTATGGAAAAAATTACTTGAAACTGCTCTAATAGTCCTATTTTAATGAATCCCAATGAAAAAAACAACATGAAATTCAAGGTAACCATATGGCCATCTATGTGATTGATCCAAAATGTACAAAGATATCGGCGGCGTTATTGGGAAGAGTATACCGTTCCAAGTTGTTCACGGCAACTTGGACTGGAAAGGAATCCTCCTTTTCGCAGATGACCAGAAGATAAAGGATGGTAGAGGACGGCAGTGGATAGAATTGGGTGGCAGTAGATGGCATTGGGTGGCAGTGGATGACAAGGGGTGGCTGTGGATGGCATTGGGTGACTGGATGACAGAGCATGGCGGAGTTCGATGTCCAGATGGGAAGAAAGAATCAGTCCATGGCCTTCTCCTTCACTGTCTGTTCCATTTTTCATGCGGCACGTCTACACATGCAGTCATCGAGAAATAACTCGTCTCTTCGACTGGTTCTTGCCTCTATCGCCACGGCCTCGTCAGCCATGCCATGAATTAGCCCTACCGGAACGAATTTTAAACGAAGTAACTTCCTCGGAGCCCGTAGAACTCCAGTATAAATAGTGCCGATGGTTCCCGTATCCATCTCCCCCTCTGCAGAGGGAATCCTGCCACAACTTTTCGAGGGCGAGCATACATAACAAGAAATCTTCCGATAAATCGATGGATGCCTACTTCAAGATGGTTCTTTCAATCCAGAGAAATCGTTTGCAATTTCGACAGTGACAGTTCCCTTCATTCATGATACAGATATCGACATACCTATGAGCTGAGATTCTTTCTCGGAAAAATTTAAAGATTTTTTGAATCTGTAAGACTCGTGCAGGCATATAGTCTGAAGAAGCAGAAGAGCGAGAAAGAGATTAAATGATTTCCATATTTCCTTTCGGGTGTCTGTGCCAAGTTGGCTAAGCGGAAACTAATCTGGTTTTGGGTTCGTGAATGGGCTCATATGGGGGTCTGGTTCCTCTAGGTTAATCTAATCCCCATAAATCACGTCATGGAATCAGATCGATTTAAGGTAAGACGGATCTGGTGTCTGTCACCCCGCGAGGCTCGAACGGGCGAGGACGCAAAGGAAGAAGCCGTTTCTGGACGGAACCCAAACTCCTTTTCTCCAAAAAACTCCTGAGGTTTGACTCCTCCCATCCACTGTCTCGTTTCTTCCTTTTCTCTCCTCTCCATCTGGACATGAATTCCTTCAGGCAGAATTGCGTGGAGAAGTCATTTCTGAGGGAAGTCGTTCTTTTAACGTCAATGAGAATGAGGAAAGACAACGAAGACGAGCTGTCAAGTTCCTCCCCTTCCCCCCCCCCCCCCTTTTTCTCCCTAATGTGGATCCTTCGAAGGGTTAATGCGTATCCTCCGCTCATCCGAACTCGAAAGGAGGAATTTCCAACCCGTTCGAGTGATTGCTCTCGAGTCAGGTCGGTGCCTCATGCCAGACGCAGGCGAGATGCTCGCTCTTCAACTGTCTGCTTGGCGTCCAGGTCGAGACGCTTTAAGCCGGGAAATCATGTATTAAAATGGGCGGGAATCGGAAGCTGCTTGTACCCGACCATACAATTTGAGCACTCATAGTTAATGAAACTGCTCCTAATGGAATCAGGGTTCATGTATACAGACCAGTTTCTGGTGCTGCGTTGTTCCAGGTTTTATTGTATCCTTTTATCTTTCACCTTTCACCAGTTATTTGCAGGCAAGACTTTTTTTTGCAAAATTAAAAATATGAAATTTTAGGAGAGTTTAGCAAGTTTAACGACTTGAACTTCAAAGCGTCTACCCAAGTAACACAAGATATTCCAGCAACGTTTAGGAAATGTTGATGTTGAATGTTG